>PVKE010029365.1:0-20312 GCA_004027555.1 Craseonycteris thonglongyai | reverse complement strand
TGAACACCTTTCTTTACCAATTATTGGATTTATACTTGGCCCAGGTCTAGGCCTTACCTTTAATTCCCATCCCACAGGGTGATCTTTGTTTCAAGTTTTTAGGGTTCTCAAGGTTGGCTTATTCCTCCATACCAAGTAAGGAGAGATGCATTATTTAAAACATACTCATAAACGTGGCCATTTAATCAGAATAATTCTAACAGAAACAGCCATTCTACAAACACTTCTAAGTATCCAAAATTATTATGAAAGAGTTTAAAGATTTAGCCAGTCATTGGTATAATAACATTTCCTTCTCTTAAAAGCAACATCTTTCTAAAATAACCTGTAGATATTTTGAAGAAAAAAATGTTATATTTATACCCGCAGGTCAAATACCGAGCCAAAGGAAGAAATCCCAAAAGTTGTTCCCAAAGACCACTTCTGCACTAGAATACTCATATATGTCAGCAACCTGAGGGGAGTGAAGAGATGCAGACCCACAGCAGACATTCACTCAAATGTGCGAGTTTTCCTCTGAAAAGCCTCATTACACCACCAATAGGTTCTGCCTGCATGCCTCCTTCCTGGCTCCCTCCTAACAAAAGGCTGATGTGAAATCTCCCATGGCTGTCCCTAATAATGAACTGGGCATCAGTAGGGAGTGATGCATCAATGTGTCCCCTGAACCAGAAACTTCCCCGCTTTCAAACTGTGCATAATTCAGTCTGTAGATTCAATACAGCAAGGGGTAGGATTTAAACATTTCACCAATAAAAGAATTATCTCCAGATAATTCTTGATTCATCACTTTCTCTTTATTGGTGACCTGAAAGGTAGGGGGCATTGAGACAGTATTTGTTTGAGAAGGACCAGGATGGAGGGAAGTGGGAGTCAAAGAGGGGCATCTTTGAAAGGCAAACATTGACAAGATGGAATTTCCCTGGAGATACAGTACAGAAACTGTTTCGAGTTTCATTTAATTGGGTATTAAAGCTTCTGCTGAACTTGTGCAAAAGCTGATGCACGCATGGATTCTAGAGCTGGGATGGGAATTTAAAAGGTCATTGACTGTCTTCAGGTAATAACAACACACTTGAGCCACCGTGAGCAGATGTGCATCTGTTTCATTTTTGCAGGGCTCTATGACTCTATTATGGGATTAGACAGACAATGCCAGATGAACTCCTCCCGGCACGGCCCTCCCTAAAGAGCCGCCATAGTGGGCGGAAGGGCCTCCTTGGGTAGCAGAGGTCTGAGCGCAAAGATGGGAGAGAACCATTAGGACATGCTGACAATTATGAAATAATTTTTCTTTAAAATTAGGCTATTCACAATTTAGAGCTGGTGAAGAAAACCAGTGTAAAGAACTTTAATACTAAGTTCTGCTTAGAGAAACACTGGATAAAACAACAGAGGGCAGAGCCCCCTGCTCTTTTTTGCAGGCTTTTCTAGGGGGCCTCTGATTATAATTATTAATGTGCTCTTCATTATCATTCACTGCTTAATGATCATGCTTAAAATATGGGCACAAAAATTTAAGTCTTACAATCTGAAGTCCCAACTCCAGTTAATAACTGCCACTTCCCAGAAAGAATGAACAGAAAACATTCTTTTTCAGGATGCCCATCTCTTTTACCATTAACTGTTATTTATTTTTTTCTTTCAAAGATTTATTTTTATTGTTTTTTTGACAGAGAGAGAAACAGAGAGACACAGAGAAGGGGGAGAGGCCAGAGCAGTCTCCATAGTTGACAGCATTAGTTTTCCATATAGTTTCACTCCACAGGTGGGCACAGGGCTGCACAGGGCAGGAACTGGGCCAGGAGCCTCCCACATAGGTCCCGGCAAGAACTGAACTGGGGGCACACCCCAGTTCAGCATATGGGTCCGCCTGGGCCGGAGCTGGGATTCGATCCTTGGTCTCCAGGGCTGCAAAGCGAGCACTTAACCCGCTGAGCCATCTCAGCTTCCCCTACTGTTATTTTTTTAAACAAAAAGATTAAGCTCTTTCTTGCCATATCGCAAATTGGTCCAAGAACTATTTAAAAAAACTAGAACATGATTAAAACACAGATTTCTCCAACTGCCTAGAAAAGGATATTTCATAACTAGCCTTGAAAATCTACCTCCATTTTAATAGCTTTGTCATTACCTGCATTAACTCCATCAGACATTAATCAGTGGGTGGCTTAGCTTAACTACCCAAAATATTGTAAGTAAATGCAACAGAAAGGCAACTTTCAAAATAGAATATATAGGTTGTTTTTTTTTAAACTCAGAATTAACAAGCTAATAGCTATCTATAGCCCTGAAATGACTTGGCAACTTAGCTCTTATCCAAGAAATGAAGAAATTTTGGAATTCTAAAATAGTTCTTTGTGGCATTCATAATGTTCACTGATATGAATGAAACTCAGTTACATATAACAAAAGAATAAAAGGCTAAGGCCATGAACACACACAAAATGAGCATATGTTTCTTCATAGAGTCAGAAATGTAGCTGATTATACTTGCCTAAATGTCCATCTGTTTCAAACAGTGGGTGGCTTGGTATCCATGCTCTGAAAATAATTCCGATGACCCGTAGCTCATTCCCATGCCACAGGGCTTGGCTGATCTTCCCGGGCACCAACTTTGCTCAGTGCTCCCCCCACAACTTGGCTCCCAGTATATCTACTCCTTTTGGACCATATGCCTTCTATTTACTTTCCCAGCACTATCTGGCCCTGTTCCCTCTCACCCTGACCTTAGCTCTCTCCCATGATCCCAAGGCATTTCTAGTCAGGCCCCAAATCCCCACCCCCAACCCCACATGACCCTGAGTTAACTTTTCAGGGCATGAGTAAACCATGGTAGGTAGTCATGTCAGTTGTTAATGCACTCTGCATAAAACTGGGTGCATAAAATACAGTAAAAGTGTGGCAACTGAAGGAACATGCCACCGTTAGGCAAAGTCCTGTGGTGGGCAAATTTTACTGGGAGTGCTCCCCATCTCCTATTTTGTGCTCTTGGTAGTGCTGGTTCTTCCTCAGGCACTTAGCAACTTCAGGTGTTTACCTTCTCTGAACCATTTCAGAATAAAGCCACCACCACCACCACATGAAGAATGACAGCTTCAAGGTTAATCCTTGGGGATAAATGGGGCTCAAGTCCTTATGTGAAGGAAGAGGTCACTCCCAGCACCTGGCACTGCTGACAGCACCTCATGCTTCAGGGTGGGTTCAAATGTCAGCTCCTGAGCAGGTGCTTGCTCCCTGATCACCCTCTGAAGAGGTCTCTTCCAGTTACTCCCACATCACACTGTTGCTAATACTAGCACACTCTTTAATAATCTCATTTGTTTATTGTCTACTACACCTCCCATAACGTAAACTTCTATGAATGCAGGTACTTTATATTTTGTTTACTGCTGTACCTCCTGTGTCTTGATCAATGCCTGGCACATTAGTGGGGCATAGTAAATAAATGCCAGATGAATGCATTTGTGGGAGAGTTTTGTGTGGAGGGGAAATTCACAGGGTTCCTGAAATCATACCACATAAACAATTGCCAATGTGTCTCTAGTGCTACATGAGATGGTTAGGAGGGGATAAATTAGGGTTGAATAAGGAACTTTGTCTTTATGTCTAAAAAAAAGTAGAGCAATGTGCATTCTTCATGTCTCCAATACTGATATGAAAAGCTTACTAGTTATATTTTAGCTTCACGAGAGCATTGTTCTAGGAGCCAGGACACTGGCTTCTAGTTCCAAAGTTATCATCAACCACTTGGGTAAACTTGGGCACATGTGACTCACTTTTTGGATAACTATTTCCTCACAGGAGTAAGTACAAGTACACTCCATGGGGATTGGTAGATGCCGGATAAATATAAGTACACTCTCAGTTAACCAGAATTCAAGCAACTGGCACTCTGAAGCAACCAGCAAAATCTCAAGCAACCGGTGATGGCTACTACTTTTATGCCATTATGTAGGAAAAAAGAGACACACTTACCCAGTCAGAATTATTAAGTATAATAACTGGGATGTGGACCAGGGCTGATTCTAGGATTCTTGCTCTCAAGCAAGTCCCTTTCTGCTGTCAGTCTTTATTATGTGATGAAAGTAAGTAAAAAGAAAAAAGAACTCTAAATGAGAACATAATTGTCATCTTTAATACAACCCTTTTCCTTCTTTTAGTTCTACAAAGGCCACATTTTACACTTTTGCTTTAACCAAGACGATTTGGTCATTGTTAGCATTCTCTCTGAAGTGTCTGAAATGTAGAGCTTTGGGTGAC
Organism: Craseonycteris thonglongyai; assembly: GCA_004027555.1. Classification (NCBI taxonomy): domain Eukaryota; kingdom Metazoa; phylum Chordata; class Mammalia; order Chiroptera; family Craseonycteridae; genus Craseonycteris; species Craseonycteris thonglongyai. The sequence goes on along the minus strand of PVKE010029365.1, from coordinate 16,049 downwards.
CAGTTACTCAGTTTATTTCTGAGAATGATTTTTGGCTTAAAAATCTGTAGTTGTAACATATGAACCACGCTAATATTTCAGGAATAACCCCATTTTACATTTTCAGTTACTACATATTTTAGACTTAAGTCTCAATTTGCTTTTAGTAGTACTTTAGTCAAAATGTGCAAAGATCATGTTTATTACTGCTTATAATTTTTTTAACACTAATAAAAGACTTTAGATTGGCATCTTGACTATGTATTTAGAAAAATCTATTTCTTTAAAAATAAATAAGCAAATCTCCTGGTATCTCATTCTTACAGATTGCTGCCTAGCTAAAAGTTCTATTTACATTATGGTAAAATTCATTTTTAAACTCATGAAAACATTTAAAAATGGAAATAAAAAGTGAATTGTTGGGAAGCCGGGATGGCTCAGTGGGTTAAGTGCTCACTTTGCAGCCCTGGGAACCAGGGATTGAATGAATCCCGGCCCTGGCCTGTGTGGACCCATATGCTGAACTGGGGAGCGCCCCCAGTTCAGTTCTCACCAGGGTGAAGACCCCGGCCCAGTCCCTGCCCTGTGCAGCCCCACTCCCACCTGTGGAATGAAACTATGTGGAAAAACGAATGATGTACAACTATGGAGACTGTTCTGGGCCCTCCCCCTTCTCTCTGTCTCTGTATCTCTCTCTAGCTCTCTCTGTCAAAAACAATAAAAATAAATCTTAAAAAAAAAGTGAATTGCCAACAAAATTAAGCCTAAAAGAATGAGTAAAATGCAAGCCAGTGTTTTACTCTAGTGAATTTGACTCCAAAATGGGTAATATACATGCATATCAGACCCAGCCCTGCTGGTGCCATCAACTCTTAATTCTTTCACTAGCAGACCCTGACACAAAAAGTAAAATGGCCAATTTCAAATTGAAACACTGTAACATTAAACTTCTTAAATATCAGCTTTAGTTGATAAGGTACTGATCTGATTCTATATCACAGCACATCCTGCAAATTACATACAAGATGGCTGCACATTGTGAGAACAGGAAATGAAAATTTTGGTTATTGCTATAGCTGAGCTAAAATTAGTAAGGTTCAGCCTAAGTGGTATAGCAATGGGGAAATGCTATCCAAGCTAGGAGCACTCTTTCTTTACCAGGTCCCTAGGCACTATCCCCAAAACTTCCTTTCCTAGCTGAAATGATTTGTTTCAGCCAGAGAATGGATTTCCCTCTATCTTCCTATAATTCCACTCCACAGTGTAGTTCATCCTTCTTGCCCCTTTCCTAGTTCCCTGCTACTCTTGTTTGGGCAACCAGATACCAGTCCTATCTTACTTATATATTGGTTTGGAAGATGAGGGATTGTTTTTGTTGTTTGTTTATTTTGTTTTGTTTTTTTTTACCCAAAAGACTTATCTACCAATTATTTAATGGCATAAATAATGAAGGGACTGATGACTTCTGCATCATAAGTACTTAGCAACCCCTGACAAAAATCAATTTACACACACACACACACACACACACACACACTCACATAGACACACATTTAACTTGCAGTACCTCTCCACTTTCTTATCTACGACCTTATTATAGATCAGAAGTTAAAACACTTCTTGCATCAATGTAATAACAATGTAATATAGAAGCAGCCATGTTGAGACTGGTAGCAGGGGCGAAGACCCATTTGTAGCAGTTAAAACTTGGGAGGAATATTTCAGCTGGGGAGGTCTTAACCCCATATCAGGCTCCTGAGCCCAGGTTTCAAGGGCTTGGGAGAGAAGTCCCCATAACTTCTGGCTGTGAAAACCAGCAGAGATTGTGGCTGAGTGAGACAAGGGTGCCTGGAGTCCCAGATGTTCCTCTTAAAGGGCTCATACACAGACTTTCTCACTGATGGACTCACTTGCTCTGAGCCCCAGGGGTGGCAGCAGCTCCAAAGGCACCAGGAACATACAGGGAGGAACTAAATTTTCTAGCTTCAGGGCAAAGGCTGGAGCAGCAGCTTTCTCCCAGACAGAAGTGCTGGCAGAAGCCAGTTTCTTTGTTGAACCCTCCCACCTCCCAGTGTGCAGACTTAGAGGGATGCCATATCTGAGTCTCCATTAACCTAGCTAACACCATTCTTCCCACTCTAGTGATTCTCTGAAACCCTGCCCACCCAACTTGCAGGCCGACCCAAGCCACTTCCAGTGGGTTTTCCATACAAATGGTCTGTCTTGGCTCATGGTGCAGACTTTCCTAAAATCTATCAAAGGTTCGCAAAACCCAAACAAGCAGTATATGGCCTCAGCATGTCCTGCATCACTTGCTATTCAGCCCTGAGCTGGTACTAGTGATAGCTAGCCTCAGTTCACAGCTTAGTCTCTCCCAGGCACCTCCAAGCCCAGCACGAGTGGCAGCCAACTATGGATTGCTTTGTGGCTCATTTCAGGAAGCCCCAGGGGCCAGCACACCCAGTGGCTGGCCTCAAACTGAGTTGGAGCATCACTCAGCCATACCCAGGATGACACACTCAAATGGCACACTAGAAAGGCACCAGAACCCTGCTAAAGTGAATCCTGCTCAGTAGGGTTAGCCCCTGCGCAACAGCCCCTCCACTGTAGTCATGGCCAATCATTATAACCAATTAGCCCAAGAATCAATCCCTCCCATTGATGTGCAAACAGCAACCAAGGCTCAACTACAATAAGAGGACACACACAGTCTACACAAGGGACATACCTGTAACCCTGCCTGAGTTGACCAGGGAGGCTGCACTACTAGCTTCCACAGGACACCTACTGCATAAGGCCATTCTAAGACTGGGTGACATAGCAGCCCTACCAAACACATAGAAACTAACACAGGGAGGTAGCCAAAATGGGAAGACAAAGAAATATGTCCCAGATGAAAGAACAGAACAAAACTCCAAAAAAATAGATTTAAAGAAAATAGAGACAAGCAATCAACTAGAAGCAGAGTTCAAAACTCTGGTTATAAGGATGCTGAATGATCTCAGGGAGAACTTCAACAAAGAGATAGGAAACATAAAAAAGAACCAGTCAGAAATGAAGAATACAATAACTGTAATGAAGAATACATTAGAGGGAATCAACAGTAGATTAGATGAACCAGAGGATTGAATTAGTGATTTAGAAGATGAGGTAGCAGAAAACACCCAATCAGAATAGCAAAAAAAAAAAAAAAAATCTCTCTCCCCACCAAAAAAATAATAAGGATAGTCTAAGAGGTATCTGAGACAACAGCAAGTGTACCAACATTCACATAATAGGGGTGCCTACTTGAAAAAATTATTTTGGAAAACTTCCCTAACCTGGCAAAAAAACCCATACATACAAGTCCAAGAAGTACAGAGAATCCGAAACAAGATGAACCCAAACAGGCCCACACCAAGAAACATCATAATTAAAATGCCAAAGCTTAAAGACAAAGAGAGAATCTAAAAAGCAACAAGAGAAAAATACCGTAGTTTGTGACCTACATGGGAGCTACTGTAAGACTTTCATCTCATTTCTCAACAGAAACTTTACAGACCAGAAGGAAAAGGCATAAAATATTCAAAACAATGAAAAGCAAGGACCTACAACTAGGATTATTCTACCCAGCAAAGCTATCATTTAGAATTGGAGGACAGATAAAGAGCTTCTCACACAAGAAAAAGCTAATGGAGTTCATCACTACCAATGCAGTATTACAAGGAATATTAGAGGGACTTCTTTAAAAAAAAAAAAAATCAAAAATATGAATAATAAAATGGCAATAACTATGTATCTACGGTACCAACAATTACTTTCAATTGAAATGGATTAAATGCTCCAATCAAAAACATAGGTGGCTGAATGAATAAGAAAACAAAACTTACGTATGATGCCTACAAGAGACTTACTTCAGTTTGAAAGACACAAACACACACTGAAAGTAAAGGGATGGAAAAAGCTATTTAATGAAAACAGAAAAGAAAAAAATATGTAAAGTTGGGGTAGCAATACTTATACCAGACACTTAAAACAAAGGCTATAACAAGAGACAAAGAAGAACCCAGTAATCCCACTTTTGGGTATTTATTCAAAGAAACCCAAAGTGCTATGTCGTGGGGACCTGGGTATCCACATGTTCATTACACCATTGTTTACAATGGCCTGGATGTTAAGGAAGCCTGGGTGTCCATTGGCAGATGAATGGATAAAGAGGAGATAATACAAATGTACAATGAAATATTATTTGGTCAAAAAAAAAAAAAAATCTTGCCATCTGCAACAACATGAACGGACCTAGAAGGCATTACGTTGAATGGAGTAAGACACAGACAAATAGCATACAGTTTTACTTATATGTGGAATCTAAAGAATAAGGTAAATGAACAAACAAAACAGAAACAAGTTCACATATACAGAGAGCATTTTGAGAGTTCCCAGATGGGAGGGGCATTGGGGGATGGAAGATAAAGGGGAAGGGATTAGGAAGTAAAAATTGGAAGCTACAAAACAGTCATGGGAATATAAAAGATAACATAAAGAATATAATCAACAATATTGTAATAATTATGTATGGTGTCAAAAGGATACTTGATTTATTAGGGTGATAATCTCATAAATTATATAAATGCCTTATCACTATGTTGTACACTTAAACTAATATACTATTGTTATGTCATCTGTAATTGACAAATAAATTATTAAAAAAAAAAATAAGACACAGGAGTGGATGAAAGCTCCAGAGTGGACATGTGTTTTAAAAATTACCCAGTATTGCAATACATAGATGATGTAATGTAGAATTGTATACCTGGAACCTATGTAATTTTTACCAATCAATGTCACCCCAATAAATTTAATAATTAATAATAATTAAAAAATGGGAAAAAAGAATGAGCCAGTAAGGACATTTAAAAAAAATGACCCAGTATTTGAGCCAATTTGATAAAATTTGATGAAGGGCCTCCCCATTCTGCCCCAGTACCTAGTTTCTAAGTTCCCAGAATTTGACTTAAGAGACTTTAAAATATATTTTAAAAATTAGATCTGAATTCAGCAACTGAACATGATTGTAACTTTTTTTGGCTCCCCACACTTAAACCAAAGATGTGATAGTATACTGGTTGACCCAATGTCTCAAAGACCTACTTTACTTCATATTATTTCAATTGTAGTTATTATTATAATATAGTAAACCTAATAGACAATGCCACAAAAATTGACTCATTATGTGTATTTATGTATGTATATATGCTACAAATGATTCTTAATTTAAATTAAGGATAACATATCTCAGACTAGTTTGATGAGGCAAAGAAAACAAACTCAAGGTGTGCCACTAAAGAATAACCTACCATTTTTTTTTTAAAGGGAATGCCAAAGAGCTATCCATTATTTTTAAAAACATTTTTATGTCAGAAAACTGTACATTTTCACCATAGAAAATGTAAACTTATAATAAATTTTTTACATTTTAATTTTTTTTAAGAGTTACTTTATTGTTTTTGACAGAGACAGGGAAAGACAGAGAGAAGGAAAGGGCCCAGAGCAGTCTCCATAGTTGTTCATCATCACTTTTCAACATGGTTTTGTTCCACACAGGTGGGTGGGGGCCACATAGGCGGGAACTGGGCTGGGGGCCTCCCGCATTGGAGGCATGACCCCTCAAGCCAGGGGCCAAACCTGGGGTAGAGAACCGAACTGGGGGCCTCCCTCATGGGAATACACCCCAGTTCAGCATATGGGTCTGCACAGGCCAAGGCAAGGATTTGATTCTAGGTCCCTGGGGCTGAAAAGCTAACCTGTTGAGTCACCCCGGCTTCCTCTACATCAGGGGTCTCCAAACTTTTCAGCCCGCGGGCCGCATTAACTATCAAACAGCAGTTTGGGGGCCGACTACACATTCGAGGTCCAAATAAAAAAGAATCAAAACATAGATGTTGTTTTTAATTATTTATTTAATATTATTTTATTCAGATAAAAAGGTCTCCACGGGCCGGATGAGAGGGCCTCGCGGGCCGCATCCGGCCCGTGGGCCGTAGTTTGGAGACCCCTGCTCTACATTTTAATTTTATTATACACATGCTTATATACGTAAATGGCTTACAATAGTAAGCCACACACAGAGGATTCAATAGTGTCCTAAATTCAGGTCTACCCAAAACCTCAGAATGTGCTCTTATTAGGAAATAGGGTCTTTGGAGATATAATTGGTTAAGATGAGGTCATACTGAATTAGGGCCCTAAATCCAATGACTAGTGTCCTTGTAAGAAGGCTGTGTGGAGATACAGATAGACAGACAGAGGGAAGAAGGCCATGTGATAACAGGTAGACTGGAGTGTTGGATAATAGCTATAAGTCAAGGAACATATGGGGCCACCAGAAGTAGGAAGGAACAAAGAATGATCCCCACTAAAGCCCTCAGACTCCTACCCTCCACAACTGTGAGAATAAGTTTCAAGCCACTTAATTTGTGGTAATTTGTATGGCAATTCCAGGAAACCAATGCAATACGAACGTACTTTTGTACTAATCAGCTTGTCTTTCTTAATATATTGTGAGTGTTTTTCAGATCTTCTTCATGTGTAATATTTGCACATTTCATTATGTAGGTATACAATAATATATCTGATTCCAGAATTTTATGTTAATATACTTAACTACAAGAACTTCTAGTTTGGTTACTTCCTTTCTTTTTCAGCTAATTATTATTTCAAAACAACAGAACCAGTAGGCACTTACATGCTAAAAATGACCAAAATCATTGTTGGCTTACATAAAAAGACATGAACATTTTTCCATGCCCTGTAACTCTTCAAGTGATTTTGGTGGGGGGGAAGGTTTACTTGTTTGTTAGAGTCCTTTAAGCCAAATAAACATCAATTCTGGGCTCTGAAATGTTTAACAGGAAAGGAAGCAAGCAATCATCTCTTACTAAAAAAAGAAGGGTGGGGTGGGGAGAGAAGCCAGATGGCTCAGTAGGTAGGTTAAGATCTTGCATTGCAGCCCCGGGGACCTAGGATTGAATCCGGGCCCTGGCCCATGCGGACCCATATACTGAACCGGGGAGTGCTTCCCATGTGGGAGGCCTCCAATTTGGTTCTTGCCCCACGGTTCAGCCCCTGGCTCATGGGGGCATGCCTCTCATGCAGAAGGATCAAAACCATGTTGAAAAAAAACAAAACAAAAACTGATGACGTACAACTATGGAGACTGCTCTGGGCCCTCCCCTTCTCTGTCTCTTTCTGTCTCTTGTCAAAAACAAACAAAAAAATAAATCTTAAAAAAAAAACAAAACCGTTGTGTCCTTGGTCATCATAAACTAAGGGAATCACAGGATGTCCGGTCTAATGGTATTTGGCTTTCTTCCATGGAACAACCTCAATTAAAGCAAAAAGAACACTCTCAACTAATACTTGAGTGGCTATGACCTGCTCAATCCCAACCAGACCACAGAAAATAGTCAACTACAACCTAGATAGCAAGAGATTACTGCCATCATGGAGGCAGTAACTCATCTGAGATTTGGCCTGAAATAAATGATAGATGAAATAAGTTGTACTCATAAAATCTACTAATAGGCCTTTGTGAAATCATAAGTGACTTTATATTTTATATCTCTGGATTTTAAACATATGAGGTTAAGACATTTGGCTTTTAGCTAGGAAGATTCTGGAAGCCATGCCACCCCCACCTTCTCAAAAATCACATGGTCCCTCCATAGATCCTTTCAGATAAACCCAAGACCTTACTGGGCTTCTGTTTCCCAGTTTCTAAATTCTACTTAAGGCAATTCCTCTAAGGGAAATTGTCAGGAGTCAAAGTGGCCAACAACAGAACTGCCAATTTAGGAAGAATTGAGAATGTAGTGAGAAATAGTTGGGAAGAATTTGCCTCCAATTTTTTTTTTTTTAAAAGAAGAGAGGGCATCCAATGCTTTCATGGGCAAAATTTTGAAAGTATAAAAATAGTTCCTTGTTGCCTTTAAAAAAAAAGGGGGAAGCATTTCTACACACATTTTCATATTAAATTTAATAGCAGAAACTCTGACCTAGTGTTAAGGGGACACTCAATACAAAGACAAGAATATTTATAGAATAAAGGGCTATTCTCCACAGAATTAAAAGAATATCTCCTATGTATCAAGAACCAAAAGAAAAATTAGCTCCTAAATTTATCTGTTTCATATCAAACTTTTAGAGCAGGTTTAGTGGGTTTTTTGGTGAGCTAAAATAACAATCCTGTTACCCTTTGCAGTCTATTTTTAATGTAATCAATTTATATGTACTTGCTGAGAGCTGGACCCAATTGCTAGAAAAGGCACTGTGGACAAAGACCAGGGAGAAATGACTATTCTTTGTCTTGAGGGGTTTACATAAGTTAAGAACACAAGACCCATACCCAGTAAAATCTAAGTCAAGACTATATGATAGAATCCAAAATGTATTTTTTTACAATCTTCTTATAATAAGATAAACCACCTAATTTTTAAAAAGTGGACAAAGATTTGCACAGATGCTGTACTAAAGAATATACACAAAATTACAATACACACATGAAAAGCTACCCCACATAATTAATCATTAGGAAAAATATAAATTAAAATCTCAGTGAGATACTGCTACACATCTGTAAAGATGGCCAAAATTTAAAAGACTGACAATACCAAGTGTTGCCAGGAATGTGAAACAACTGGTACTCTCATACTCTGCTGGTAGGAATTCAAATGGCACAATGACTTTGAGCAATTATTTGTTGTTTCTAAGTTTCTTTAATTTTCTAAAATACAGAAATAATCATTTATTTATTTTAGTTGGTGCATATACATCATATCAGTTAACCAAATACCAACTATATGACTCAATCATTCCACTCCTAGGTATTTACCCAACAGAAATGAAAACATATGTTCCCACAAAGACTTGTACATAAATATTCATAGACTTTACTCATAACTGCTAAGAAATGGAAACAACCCAAATGTCCATCAACTAGTAAATGATAGCCATACAATGGAATACTACTCAGCAATAAACAGTCCTGAACTGCCCATAAACCCAATCTGAATGAAATCTCAAAATCATAATGCTGAGTGTAAAAGAAGTCAGACACTAAAGAGTACAACCTGCATGATGCATTTACATAAAATGTAATCTAGACTATGGTGACAGAAAGCAGAGAGCAGTGGTTGCCTGAGGCTGTGGACAGATGATATATCATTTGAGAGTGGTGGTTTCAAGGGCATATATACGGTACACTAAACCAAGATTCACTGAATCATACACTTTAAATGGATGCAGTTTATTGGATGCAAATTAATTTTTAATTAAGTTGATAATGGGGGAAAAGACTAAAGTATAATCTGTTTGAATTTTTTCTACATTCAATTTTGACTTTTAATGAACATCTGCTATGTACCAGGTATTGTATTAGGTACTGAGGCCACAAAGATCATAGATTATTACAAAAGTATGGTAAAAGAGTAGATTGAAACTACAAACACCACCACCTGTTGTACTTTTTATCTAATGTTTTTGAAGGCATCTACTTTGTACCCATCGTTGCTTGGTATACTTTATATTCCATATCTCATTTAAATCTGCATTAAGAAGTATGAGGTTGATGCTGTTATTATTCCCATTTGCACGTTAGGAAAATGACTCTTGGAGAGTCAAAATTTGCCCTAGATAGATCAAGCTTGTTCAACCTGTGGCCCATAGATTGCATGCAGCCTAGGATGGCTCTGAATGCGGCCCAACACAAATTTGTAAACTTTATTAAAACATTATGAGAATTTTAAAGACTTTTTTTTTTTTTTTAAAGCTCATCAGCTATTGTTAGTGTTAGTGTATTTTATGTGTGATCCAAGACTATTCTTCCTTTTCCAGTGCAGCCCAGGGAAGCCAAAGGATTGGATGCCCTTGCCCTAGATCATATAGTTAGAGAGGGGTGGAACTGGAACAGAAAAGTCTCACACCAGAGCCCACACTTTGCCACTACAGTGCACTGCCTCTCCAAGTAGTGATCTGTGACTTTAAAAACCCAAACTCATCTAAATGTGGGGTAGAATGGAGGGATTCTGGGGGGTCCAGGCCATTTTCTTGGTTCAGGCCAAGTTTTGAATTGGAGTTGAGGTGCCCAGGCTGGAATCATATCCAATGTTATTCACGCTGACATCATAAAGTCAGTGGTATGACAATACCATCTGCCTGTCTGAAATTCCAGGGAGACAAACACTGGTTCCCTGAACGGCCAATCTGCGTTTCAATTTCTGTACATTGCTAGCTCTACTGAAGGATTCTGGAAAGACTGACAGGTCCCCATCCCTTCTGTTGGCAGTGCCCTGCCTAGGTGGCTGATGACTATGCATCTCTTATCCTTTCTCCAGAACAAGTGTTGGAGAGACAGATTTACTCTGCCCCAGAAATAGAAAGAGATAAGAGGGAGGGGAAAGGGGCTGGCGGCCCAAGAAGACCCACCCTGTGCCGGGCTCAGCCCCCTCCAGGCTGCACACACCAATCACCCCCTCTTTCACTTCCTCCTTTTCTAGCAGAGACAGGCAGCTTGCGAGCTCCACACACTTTCTACTTCATGGTTATTGATGGTGAGCAGTTCTCTATAGATGGGATAAGTAGCCAAAGCTCTCCTTTTGTTGATTCTTAATTGATCATTCTCCATGGGGATTCACTCAGCCTTCACCCAGACAGGTGGGTGAGGGGGCTGGAGCAGGGGGTATGATACATGCAGATGGCCAGTGTGGCACTAGCGCTATCTGCAGGGGTCACATGAAGGCCAGATACTGCTCAATAATTTCCATGAGGTTGAGGTTAGACTCAGAGTGGGGGCGGCTAGAAGGCTGCAGCAGAGTGACTAAAAAATGGCAATAACCTGCAATCTCACTGTTTTAGGGCTCCACACAGTACCTGACACACAGAAAGTGCTCAAAAAAAAATAAAAAAATAAAAAAATAAAATAAATAAAAAAATAAAAACAAAAATTCAAAGAGGATATTGGAAAATAATCCTCACAGAGGATTATTTTGTACTTAGTGCAAGAATCATGGTGCATACTAAGCAGGCTGGACACATTAAAAAAAAAAAAGAGGAGGCAGCTCCAATGTACTCTGGAGAAAATAAAACAAAATATGGACAATGGATTGCAATATGTAAAACCTCAAAAGGCAGATGCTATAAGGAGCATATTTCATTTGTCATTTCAGATGGTGTTTTAATGTAAGAGTGGTACTAGCATTGGACAAATCTTTAATCTCATCCATGACTTCAGTTAAGTCCATGAATATTTTGAGATGCTTTCGACTATATTTCAGCATGTAAAACTCATTGTTAAAATTAAGACTCCATAAAAAGGTGCACAGGGACTTATCTGTCCAGTTCCCACCATTGTAATTTTATAAACTTTCAGTTTCTCCAGGCATATCAAGTAAATATAAATATATACTTTCATTTTCCTCACTTTTTACATAAAAGTTAGTATATTGTACTACTTTTAACCTAGTGACGGTCCACATAAATATCATTAAAAATTGGGGGATCAAAAAAGATAAACTTTTTTACTTCTCTTCAAGTGATTTTTACAAGAAGTAACTTTCCCACCATGTAGGTCACTCCATAATGCTCAAACTTGTGCCTCAAGGCTATATTAACACTTATACATAGAGGTCACAGTAGGAGACATACACACTCAAATGTTTTTTATTTACATGCTTTATTTCTGAAAGCTTTTGAAAATTATAGGAGTGATCATTTTGCCTCTGCCAGGTATCAGCACAATAATCACAAAATTAATTTATTGGGGTCATATGGGTACCTCTCCATCTCAGGTTTCCCCCCTTCAAGCATTGCCTCCCTCCCCTGTCTGTTGTTGCTGATACTAGAAGCTTTTCATGCAGAGGCTGTGCATTATTTTTCTTTGTATTCCAAGTGCCCAGCATGGAGTTTGGCATATAGAAGGAATGCAATAACCTTGCTTAAAGAGTAGATTCTTAAGAGACTGCCAAAATTTTGGCTTAAATTTTAATATAAGAATAACTGTATAATTATTTAAAGAGTGGGAATTAAAAATTTCTTTTATTGTTAGCAGCCTGAAAACATGTTTTGACATTCCAACATGATGAAAAGGAAACAGACTGAGTTCGGGGAGAGGAGCCTAATTTTAAGTAGCTTTAATGTCTCCTGGTTTGCAGGAAATCATGGTGGGCCCTTAAATGAAGGGATACTAATGTTTATAATCAAAGTAAAACTGAACAAAAGAACACCTCCTTGAGATGTCACTGCCTCTGGTATTTTTGAGAAATTACTTGTCAAGACATTCCCAGGTAGGCTGACTATAAAGAACAAGGAATTCATATATTTAAAACAAAACAAAACTAAAACACTACTTCTAGGAAAAGTAAAACAGGGTCACAGAAATCTGAGGTGCACCTCATATGAAGAGCATTGTCATTTTATAGTAGGATGACGTAATGACAAACACTTGCCATAAACGTCACCAATTCTGCATGCAAGATACATTTTATAGGCTCCTACCAATGCACACTTTTATTATTTATAATACATACTCTTCTTTTTCAAATCTCTGACCCTATTCCTCCTTCTGTTCCAAGTCAGGGCCCAAATCTGGTTCTTTTGGCACATTTTTACCTGCCTGAATCAAATGAGGTTCAGAAATAATAGGAAGACAAAGCTCTAGCCCTAAATTACACAAAAGGACACTGTCACTAAAAGCAGCCATCAACTTGGTCATCCTATATATGTATCACCATCTTCTGCTCCTTTAAAAACAAAACAATGTTTGAGGTAATAAAGTCTGTCCCGGTTCAGTGAGTAGAATCCTAATTTGCCTGGGGAGAGTTGACACTGAAAATGCATAAGATTTTCTTTTTTTATGTAACCTATTAAAATTATTTCTCAGTGGCCTATAAAACCATGTAATCTTCACCTCATTAATGATTAATTTCCATTAAAATAAATGAGCATTTTGGGAATGCATTTAACAAAAAACTTATTTAGAAGAAATTTCTTCAATGCATTCTATAAGGTGAAAGTTGTTAATCTCAGTTTTGGCCTGTGTGAACTGTAGATTTCCATTTTGAAAGAATTATCTCAGCATAATATAAATTCTAGGGGGCAAAAAGACCAAGATAAACAATCAGAATTTTAAAATGACCTAAGAAACAAAGTTTGTACGATACGAATGGGGTTGAGTGGAGAAAGGGCTGCTGGAATGGTGTTTGAGATACTAGATGAGTGTGACATACCCAATTCAGAATTACAGAGATTGATAGCTGAAAGATAGATAGCCTAAAGTCAGGAAAATGAAACTACTCTAACATGTAATTTCACTGTGGGAAAAGATCCCTTTCACAGAAGAGGAACAAATTAATTTTTCCTTTAAAGTGAAACTGACAAAATCCAAAAGTAAACAAAACCACACAGTCCAAATTAAACTCTCAGTGCACGCCAGAGTCTGCCATCAAGGTGATCAGCTTCCAGCTGTCAGACGCACTGGCACCGGAGCCACTCGGAGCACCCTGAGCAGTTTCATCAGTCGTGTCTGCACGTTTTATGGCATCAAATGCCTCAGGAGGAGTCTTCACAGGGAAGCACCAGACACCCTGCTTCTGAGTTTGGGAGGATTAGGGCAGTGTAGGCATGCAGACTAGCCACCCCTTGAAGTTAGGCTGCTATTATAACTATGAAGTAGACTTCTGCAAGTATGGAAGCCTGTGTCTGGCCCAACTACCAGTCCTGTTATGGGTGAAGCTGCATGGTCTGCTTCTATCCAGGAAAAGATGCCCACAGCCAGGGAAACTCTACCTTGTCTTAATCCTTATACTGGGGCTTGAGAGAGTTCTCTCATGGTGCATTAAGGATTCTCTAATATCTCTGGACTCTGCAGGAACCCCATTTTCCTTTTAACTCTCATTTCAGAACAAGGACCAATTCCAGCCTGCACACTTCTGTATACATTATGCTGTTTTTCAATTAATGAGCTTTCAATGGCTTTCCATTTTCAAGTTCTGACCACCCTGCCAGCCTTTCAATGTTCCGGCTTTATTTTCCACTGCTGCTGAATGTGAACTTTACCAGGCCAATGATAATTCTGGTTTTAAAGCCTATACTCTTTTCACCAAAATGTTTGGTCTCTCAATGTGTTGGTTAGCTTCCTATAGTATACCGGCCTCTAGGGTATCTTTTTCCATTTTGAGTCACTGTGAGCTCAGGAAATGCAAACCACTTTTGCTTTCAAACCAAGCCAAATATTCACAAGGTAAATTTGTCACAAAATGAGGGACTCACTCATCTGACTTTGTTAGAACTCAAGAATCTTGAAGAGGCATTTAGCAGAAAGCGTGCCCAAAGCATAGATTCTTAACTATTTATTGAATTAATTCTCCAAACCAAATGGAGTGTTTATAGATTAATCCCAATATTTCCCCTTCCATTAATCTAAGGAGTTACTCATTGCAGCTTCAAGAGGTCTCCATAAGTATAGAAAAGATACCACATATGAAAATCAACATCCTAAATTCAGAAGAGCATCTCAATCCACCGTTCTCCTAAAACAATGCACTGTAAACAGATACAACCAGTGACAGCCATCACGGAGCATGGGTAAGCTCAACCGGGGCACCCAGAGGACCAACACCTTAACAGAAGCTCTGATAAAGGACCCTTGAAAGAAGTTTTAAAAATTGGGTACCTAATAATCAAGGCATCAAGTAATCCTTTGATTTTTAAAAATACTAAGAAAAGTTAATGAAAAAAGTCACTATTTTCAAAAAACCTCCCACGACAGTAGTAAACCCAGATGATACTAGTGCATACATAACGGAGGCACATGAAGGTAACGTTTTGCTGTATACAGCTGCTATTTTGGGGAGTCTGATCTGAAATCTACATTCCAGTTAAAGTGAGCCATGTTACAACAGCGTCTATTAAACGGAACACGTTTGCATGACTCTATCTTTTATACACACATGCCCAATTTTTCTTTTTGTTTTTCTTAACAAGAGTTCATTTTTCTAAGTTGAATGTCAGAGCCAATGTTTTAGGCTTAAGTTTTCGTTTTGCTTTTCTTCATAGTCCATTTCCTGGGTCCAAGTAATTTTTTAATTTTTTAAAAGTATTCAAAAACATACACTACTGTAGTTTCATGTTCAAACACCCACGTGGAAACAGCCCTCTGGACTCATACATTCATTCTTAAAAGCTTGGAGTATGCAAACAAAGATGCGGTGGGCAGAGGGCCAGATAATAAATCTCATTTCCCACTAGCATCTGCATGAAACAGCTCTAGGGAGTAGCCTCTCCAGGGAGAGCCAGAGCAGGAACTTACTCACTCTGTGAATTAAACAGTGTCACCTCAAATGGCCCACACTACATTTCTAGTATTTTAAGCATCCCTTAACATATATGGATCTCCAGTGCTCTTAAACGCAATGGGGAAGCTGGGACCAAGGAGGCAGCCCAGCCCATCACACAGTAGTGGACAAGAGCTGTGGAAACAGCTTTGCATAGTTTTGCCGCGCCATTTCTGCACTTGCTCTTTTCAGATGAAATGACTAATGGAGAGGTAATTTTCTAAAGGAAACTTGCTCTTCTAACCAAAGTGCACACTGGTTTCAGTAATGATTTACTACCCACTTTTAGTCCAGGCTGGAAAAATGGGCTATGTTTATACTAAGAGATACCTGGGTTAAGATATCTGGGTCATGAACCATATTTGACCCTTATTTATAAACAATCTGGTACAAATGTTATAGCAATAATGTCTCCTGCTGGGAAGAGTGACAGATTGCTCACTGACAGTGCTGGGGAGCATTGTCTTATTCTCTAGCTGTATCCTCCTCCTTTCATCTGTACTAACAGCCAGGTGAGGCATTTTCTTGTTTAGGAGTTCCTAAAAGAGAACCCCATTCAGTAATCAGAGCATGCTTCTTCTATTTATAGTTTTCTTTTAAGAAAGTCTGTTTTAAATGTCTAAAGTTAACTTCACAAAAACTTTACCAGAATGCAATGAGATATATATAAGGAGCAAATGTAGGTATCTCTAAAAAAGATAAAGG
>PVKE010029364.1:8557-20405 GCA_004027555.1 Craseonycteris thonglongyai | reverse complement strand
AAAAAAAAAAAAAAAAAAAAAAAAAAAAAAAAAAAAAAAAAAAAAAAAAAAAAAAAAAAAAAAAAAAAAAAAAAAAAAAAAAAAAAAAAAAAAAAAAAAAAAAAAAAAAAAAAAAAAAAAAACAACAACAAAAAGCAAGCCCGGGCCCTGCTCATGTGGCGCTTACAGCCTGGTGGAGAAAAAAGGCATCACTCAAACAAATGGATAATTACAAACAGAATTAAGAAATGCAATAGTCAAAGGATTCTTCCCTGGCCTGAGAGCTGCGATGTGGGAGTGGAGCTGCTACCACTTGAAAGCGGATGAGGAAAGAGCATCTTCCAGGAAAACGGCTCTCTAGTGTAAAGCGCCCACGGTGGGAAGAAGCACTTCCTGGTTGAGGGACCAGAGCCTAGGCACCAGTGAGGCAGGAAGCATGAGGTGCAGCAGAAGAAACGGCAGGGCAGGTGCACCCTACTTTCCAGGCCACCATGAGGATTTTGGTCTTGATTTCAAAAGGGACAGGAAACCAGTCACCGTGAGAAGAGGGTAGGCTATAGAATGGGATTTGCACTTCAGAAAGCTCTCCTGCTGTTCAAGTAGAACACCAGTACGTCCAGTGGTCATCTTCGTCCCTTAGTCTCCCACTTGGGTGAGCTGACGTCCGTAGAATGTGTTAGAGCTTCATGACAGGAGACACTGTCACTGATCCTGCGGTCATCCCCATGGTTGAGGTCCGGGGAGGCCCTGAACTTTGTGCTCCCGGCAAGAGCCTCGCTCGCCTCACCGTGGTCCCAGCCCCGAGGAGATGCCAGAATAGGAACAAGTCGGCCTTCCCATGTGAGGTGCCAACTTCCGTTCCTCTCTTGTCCTCACAGTGAAGTTCCTCATTGTCCTTCTTGTCCTGCAGCCTGGCCTGTTTTCCCAGGAAGTTAGTGGGGGAACTTGAAATTCCTCATAGTCCACTCCCTTATGTTTACCTTTTCTCCTCTGCCTTTGCTATCTGACACTGCAGATTTTATGTACGCATCTTGTTATCGTCCTTCCACTGCTCCATCTCCACCCGCAACCAGCGTGTAAGCCTCACAAATGCTGAGATACCTTTCTTGTGAACAGCTCCCCGCACAAAGCAAGCACTCAGTACACGTTTGCTGAACGAGTGGCTAACAACTGAGTTTCTTTTCATCTTTTCCCTTCCAGATTAGGCCCAGCCTCTCCTTTAATAGCCAAAAGATGTTAACTCTTTTCCCAAATGAAAGACCATCTGCCCTGGGCCTCCACCCTAAGCCATGCAAAGAGACAGCCACAGCTTTGAAATCACAGTTACTATTTAACAAGTCCAACCTAAGCGGTAGAGAAAATATTTTCCATCCAAACTCCAGGGTTTTCAAAGTATGTTGTGCATTCCCTCCCCCCAACCTCCACCCCCTTTAAGTAGGGAGTGACGTCCAAGAGAAAGTTTGAATTCCATGGAATCTGAATCCATACTGATTCATTTTGTGACCTTGGCCAAGACAGTTAAGTCTCAGTTTTGATTATCTATCTGTAAAATGGGAAGATTGACTCCAGCACCATCAGCTTCACGGAGTTCCTGTGAGGCTCAAACAAAAACCTAATGGATGAGGCTGGCCCTGCTTTGGGATGGAAATCATCACGCACACACGGGGGCATGTGAAGTTTCGTTCACCTTGGCCAAGGCAGAGCAAGAGGTTTCCGGATGAGACCGTGTTGAAGTGACCATCCATCTTAACCTCCTTACTTTACAGCGGGAGAAACCGAGGCCCGGGGCCACATCCCGAGCGAATACAGGAGAATTGCAGGTAGCAGCCACGAGTCCTGACTCCAGGGCACTTCCTGGACTCTGTCTCAGTTACCGATTCCACAAGAACAGGGACCCTGGGTTCTGCTGTGAGTCCAGGTCAGAGTCACCACGGCTGGAGGGGCACTCCTGACCTTCAGACACCCTTTCCAATCCCAAACCTTCACAAACGACCTAGGGAAAAAGGCATTTTTAAATAAAAATTTTTACCGCTCCATCCATATCCGAGATTCACTTCTGAGTGGCACCGGAATGAGAGTATTACAGACATTTCATTTCCCGTCCTTGTCATTGCTCCTTTGCTGTCCTCAAGGCGCAGGCTATGACTGAGACTGCTGTGTGGCACACGGTGCATATCTCCCGAGCAGCGACCTGTGCCTTGGGCACAGGTCATCAGGTGGCAGCATCTCCGTGTGCAGTGTGATTACTGCGGGAGGGGACAGGGCCCTGAGCAGAGCAGGGAAGCAACAGAGAGGTTAATTTCTTCAATGCCATGTGTCCCGTGTGTTCCTTAATGACTGAAATGTACATGGGTGGGAGAAAATCACAACTTATCCCAGAAGTCAAGGAAGGGAGGGACAGTCAGAGCCATCAGACCATTCTGCAAGTGGGTGTGTCCCCAGGGCTCTGTATGGATCCTGCAGGGATCATTTGGCTTCTTACGGGGTGTGTGGCCATGATCCTGACAGCGAACTGGAATTTGTACCTTCCCAGGTCTGTGACCGTGTCCCTGGGATTATCTGTGTGTGCATGCATGTGTGTATGTCTGATGCCACTTCTATCATTGTGACTATGTGTAGATCAATGTGCATTTCTTTTAAAAAATTTATTCTCATTTGTTGCATAAATTACTGCATTTAAAAGGCCATCTGGAGCTCAGTTCCTAGCATTCTTTTCCAATGAAGCAATATTATCACAGCCTAGTCCCAAAACTGGTCCCCCGAGAGGCTTTTTTCTAGATTCTTTGTCAAACAAAATGTCACCGACTCACCAAATGATAGAAGAAGAATTTGTCTTTTTATTTCCCAAGCAAGGCAGAACGCAAGCAGCTCAGTCTTTTTGCATCCTTTTGCCGACTGGGTGGGCAGGTGGGCAGGCAGGCTGGTGGGCAGGGTGCTGAGGAGGCTACCACGAAACCCTTGGACTCTACTCTTTCCATCCCCCTTATCCAGCTTTGTGACTTTGGGCAGGTCACTTTTCTAACCTCAGTTCCCCCTTTTAAAAACAGGACTAATACTCCCTACTTTATAGGGTTATTGCAAGAACTAAATAACTTGGATGATATATAATATTAATAGATCTTTGTAAAGGGACTAAGCACTGACCTGAGCTATTATTTTCCAGTCGTGGTTCCTCTTTGTGGGATAAGAATGACACTTCCAATGACCTATATGGGCACAATACTAACCTAGGGACATACGGAAGGCATAAGAGAAACTGAAGACACCACCAAGAAGACTTAGACTAACACAGAAAGCAGGAGTTCACAAAATAGAGTAAAATTAGGGGCCACTTGGGTGGTGGGGGCGGGGTGCAAGAGGCTGAGTTCGTGCAGCTGCAGACGCTAAAGGAAGGTAGGACGTGAGCTTGTCCTAGACAGCAGAGAGGAGAGGGGGCACGAGGTCCCGCAGAAGGGCATGAAGGCCTAGCAGGGGGGCAAGGGGCTCAGGCATGGTGTGAGTTTGGTTGTGAGATGGTGGTAGGCTGGTGCAGCTGGAAAGAAGGTTCAGGTTTGAAGGGCTCAGGAATTAGGTAAGAGAGCCTGGTTTAGGCTGATTAGGGAGGGAAGAACAGAGGCTAGGAGAGTTGAATTGTTCTCTTGTTAGGCCCTGACAAGCCATCATAGATCTTTGAGCGGGCTAGGAACCGCATAAACAAGTCTGTAAATGATTTTCGTTCCCAAGGATGCTCTCTCTTCCTAGGGAGTTAGAGTCTTGGTCTCTATGAGTGCAGCCTCGTGCTCTGGTGAAATCTGAAGCTTTTGCTGGGACGACTGAGTTTAGTGGACCAAGACAGTCAGAAAAAGGATCATACTGTCAGGTCCAGCAGTGTGTTCACGAACAATGATGAAGGCAGATGATGGTGAGGACGGTGAAGGAACAGAATTCAAGCAGGTTTTGGTCACCATCACGTGGCGTTCTTATGACAGAGCTGGAGCTAGCTGTGAGCTTGCCCAGCCCCAGCAGGGAGGAGGGTGAGGCTGAAGGCTGTCGCCTGAGGGCCCTGGGAGGTGAGCACACTTCACGGCACCTAGGCGAGAACAGGCCCTTGGCTGGGCTCCAGAGTAAGAAGATACTCTCCCTAGGCCCTTAGGTTGATGGGGATGCTACCAGCATGCAACAGTGGGCTGGGGACGGGTCTTTGGTTTGGGCTTCTGGGCAGAGATTCCAGAGGCTCAGTCTTCACCCCTGTCCTGTTCATCTGCAAAAAGCATGAGTGCAAGTTGGCAAAACAGGGCCTGTGCTCCCTGGGGAGGCCCACCCATCCCAGCAGAGGGTGCCCTGGGAAAGGGGCCTTGGATAGACAGCAAGGTGCCTCATCAGAGCTAAAGAGCTGGGGGTGGGCGTTTCTTGGGGGATCTTGTGGGGATAGAAGGGACTTTACCTTCAAGATAAAGCCCCTGGTCCTTATTTGTCCCCTGAAACAGCTGAGCCACCAGGTCACAGAACCCGTGTCTTCCCACCCACCCCCCCTCTCTCTCGCTCTCTCGGTCTACCTGTCTACCTCCCTGCCTGTCAGGCTGCCTATTAATTGGATCATGGCAGTAGCGCTGTGGGCGGTCTGCTAGCCTCTAGAGAAGGGTTGCATACGGCAACAAAAGGGAGGGTGGTGAGTTCTCTCTGGCCAGGATCTAAAAAGGTGCAACCAGGTCCCCTCCTTCAGGGCAAGGCAGGCCTGAGTGTGGAGGGAAATGTGGCTCCGAGAGGCGGCTGGGAGGGGACTGGTGGCCGCGATCCAGGGCCACCTCCTTCTCCCCCCAAACCCAGATGTCTTTCATTCCCCTCAGTGCTTTCTGTCATGTGAGTGCCCTCCTGATGCTCAGAGGAATCGCTGGCGGTGAAAGAACAGAGATTACAGGCTGTCTTTCTGCCTTGAAGCTTTCTCCAGGCTGTTGGGAACCAGGTAGTTGTCAGTTCTGGGAAAGGAGCAATCTTATATGTATGTTGTAGCCCTGCAGCGTGCCTCCCACGGGGGCATGCGGTGTCACCTCAGATCGTCCGTTCTCTCTCAAACATGCATGTTATTAGTCCTCGAGTGGCAAGTGCTGGATTCTCTGCCCTAAGACGGATTCCTCCCTGAGGGGCCTCGGCCCCCCAGTGCCAGAGGGGACATCAGCTTCCAGCGGCCGGGGAGACACGCCAGGCCGGCAGGGCTTCTTCCGTCTACAGCCCTGACCTGGGCTCTGTCCCCAGCTGCTGTCACTGTGGGTTGTGGCAGAGGAGGAGGCGGTGAGGCCGACAGCCAGAAGCAGCACCATCCACACATCTCAGGCTGCAACTCTTTCCTTATTGTCCAGACTGTGAGCCCGTCAAAGATAGGGTGACCAGACGTCCCGCTTTTGGCGGGACAGTCCCGATTTTTAACAATTTGTCCTGCATCCCATGGCGTTTTAAAAAAGTCCTGATTTTTGGAAAGAATGCACGACAAGCTAGGGAACGGCGGGAGATAGACCCAATTTTTCATTAAGAACCCCCTCCCCCCCGGTCAACGGTGTCCCGCTTTATCAATGTTAAAATCTGGTCACCTTACTCAAAGGCAGACAGAGCATGTCCAGGAGAGGGGAGACGGGGCTAGAAAGACACTACCCAGGAACAGAACTCTCATCCACACGTAGGCCTCAGACACCTGGGAAAGGAGGCGGGGGACACCAGCAGGGCGCCCAGGAGCGGCCCGCCCACCCCGCAGGGCACATCACCTCTGCCCTGTCCTCTGGGAGCCCCGCACTTACTGGACACTGGGGGTGGCGGGCATTCCCTCTGAACTGGGGAAACACAAGAGCAATGAGAAGCGAGGAGGTTGGGAGAACAAAGGGTCTGGAGTCAGGAGGTACGCCCCTCGCTGGCTGTTGTCTTCAGCAAGGCCAGTGCTCAACCTTCCTCAGCCTCATTCTCCACGTCTGTAAAACGGGAACCACCACCCGCCGGAAGCAGGTGTCTCTCGCCCACGGCAGAGGACCTCGCAAACTGGTGGGACCTTCCTGCAAGTCATTTGTAACGTTTCTTTAAAAAGAACATACCTTTACATTTGGCAGCTCCAGACCTAGAAACTTATCCCAAGGCTGATAAAATCTGGAGCAAAACTGAGCTACGAGAATGGACATTTTTTGTTTATAATAGCAAAAACTGGAAATAATCACAACAACAACATTAGAAATTTGGCTGAGTAATTCTAGTATATCCATAAATGGAATGCTGTATAGCCACTAAGATCATAATATGTTCCTTCTATGCAAAGGTATTTATGATATGTTTCTAAATGTAAAAGTTTGGTTAAAGGACAGTATGTATAGTATGACACTGTTGTTGTTTTTAAAGAGCATCTTTTATTAGTTTGTTTTTAAGATTTATTGTTTGAGAGAAAGTCAGAGAAAGACTGAGAAAGAGAGAGAGAGAGAGAAGGGGGAGGACCCAGAGCAGCCTCCATACTTATACGTCATCATTTGTGACATGGTGTCATTCCTCACAGGTAGACATGGGGCTGAGCAGGGTGGGAACAAGACCTGGGGCCTCCCACATGGGAGGTGAGAACCTTCACCACCATCCTGGTGGTTACCAGTTGCGCCACAGTTCAGCCATAAGGTTTGCACAAGCAGAGGCCAGGAATCGAACCCCGGACTTATCAAGCGCCCAACTGCTGAGCCATCGCAGCATCCCCCGACAGCACTGTTTTTAAGAAGAGTTTTATACCACATATTAACTGAGTTTATCTTCGTATTATAGGATCATAACTAACCTAAAATTTCTCCTTCTCATTTATTTATTTTGTACAATAGCATGCATTCTTTTATAAAGGTAATAAAACTTAAATTATTATAGTAAAATGTTGACCTTTAGCATTTAAGATTAAAGAAGGTATTACATATAAAAGTACTTTGCAAACTGAAAATTATACAGACATCAGACAGGCTCTTGGCCCATGGGGAGCTTACAGTTTAAAAAGAGACGAGAGATATTTAGGATAACTCTCACATGAGACAGGATATGAGCGAGCTGTCCCTGCAAATAGAGGAGACGGAACTACTCCTGGCTCTGGCGGCGAGATCTAGAACGTTTGAGTTGAACACTGAAGAGCAGTTAGGGTCTTGTCAGGCAGAACAGGTGGAATTGGGGCAGCAGGAGAGGCTGGAAATGATGGAGCAGGTCTGGAGATTGGAAAGCGGTGTGTTTGGATGGAGGAAACCAGGCTGTGGGTGACGATGGGCAAAAGATGAGTCAGAGAAGACAGGTGGGCGCAGACTGCGGGCACCTGGGAGGCTGCCCTTGGTAAAACACAGCCAGTGAACATTTGGTGGTGCCTTCTGGGAGTAAGATGTCACTGAGAATTCCGGAGGAGGAGGTGACACGGCTATCAGCCTGCCCAGGGCAGTGGGGCCCTCACAGCTGTGCTGGCAGGGCCTGGCATGGGTGGATGTCCAGAGGACGCAGGAGGTGGTCATGGTGGGCGTGAGGAAGGGCCTGAGGAGGAGGACCCTCTCTAGGTCGTGCCCCTGGGAATGGAAAGGAGGGAAGACCATCTTCCACCCCAACTGGAAAGGGAAGGGAAGTGGAGGAGGAATGAGGAGTGAAAAGGAGGTGGGGCTCCCTGGGGAGGTGGGCGTGGAGTCTGAGTCTGATGTGTCTTCCAGGTTTGCTGCCTGGGAGGCTGCAGAACTGGGAGTTGGTCACAGAACTCACAGACAAGGCCACAGGGAGAAGGAACAGGCTGGCGTGGGTGAAGGGAGAGTGGAAGGAGAGTTGCAGCTCACAGTTTTCCCTCAGTTGGTCCTGATCTTTGGGCCCCTCCCTATGGCTGCTGTAGGACTAGCGATGCTTGGAGTGGGTGCAGGGGCGGGCAGGGGGGACAGGTGTGGGGGGATGAGCCTCCTGCTGCTTTGAGTGTCTGGTACCCTCACCTACCCTTGAGAAGAGTCTGGGGTGTGGGGAGGGAGTTTTGTTTAAACCCAGAGAGCTTTTGTTCATGGAAATTCACTTACCACCCTGTCTCTCGGTGGAGTTTTCTCCCAGCTCATCCTATCCTCCCAGCACGCCCCAGCTTCTGGGATCCTGACAGCGCACCTAGGCACATGTGCACACTCACACACACACACACGAAGGAAGGCAGGAAGGTCTTACACACACGCACACACACACACGAAGGAAGGCAGGAGTCTTGTACACACACACACATACACACTGAAAGGAAGGTGGCAGCTTCTTGTTCAGGAAAATGTCTAAATTTCCATTTCCCCCTACAGCTTTCAGCCAGGGCCCCTGTTTAGCTCCTCCCATTGTCATGTCACGAGTTAATTACATTCTTTGCTGAGGTGCAAACGTGCTCTTAGAGGAAGGCTTACATGGTGTTCACTAGGAAGGGACTGTGACGGTTAAAGGTGCATTTACCTCTGGTGTGTGGCTGGGGCTTTGGGCTGGAGATGCTCTCTGATGCTGCCCCAAAAATGCAGCCCAGGTGCCAGGCAGCCAGCCCTCTGCCCGTGACCCTGCCATCCTGGCCCCGGGCACAGCCTTGTTGGAGTCCAATTAGCAACTCGATCCACAAGGAGACATTGATGTGAGTGTTTGGAAAGTGTCAGGCCAGGCCTTAGAATAGCGCTGACCACCAACCTCAATTTTCTAACACCTTGGTCCATTTCAAGTATTGAGAAACAAAAGTAATCCACTTTAATCTAAAAATAAATAGAGGAGTTATGTAGCCAAAGCCACCTTGAGGCCATAGCCTGTCCTTCACTGTTAATGTCTGCCTGTGTGAGGGCATTGCCCACCTGACTCTTCCTCCTGCTGCCTACAGGCACCCTCGCCCGCCTCTCCAGTGTCTCTCCAGACCCCCAGACTAGACCTCCGAGACCCATCTGCACACCTGAAAAGCCGTACCTTCTACCCCTTCCCCTAAAACAAAGGCCCAGAAATCACTCACTGCCCACACGTCTGCCCAATGTTAGGAAACCAAAGCATTTCCCACTGTGACAAGGGTCTGGGTCTAGAATGACTGGGTGGGCCCCAGCGGCCACGCTGAGGAGAGAGACTTGGATGGTGACAATGGTAGCAATGCGTCCTGTCCAGGCAGGCCCGGGGGACAGGCGGTGCATGGAGCGGGAAGCCCCCACGTCCACCATGTCCCTACACCTCCAGTCCCCCTTCTGAGAGCGGCACTGCCCTTCCTCGCAGGTGCACTGGCCCTAGCTGACAGGAAGAAGTTCTGGCCCAGCTGGAAGTGAGGCTGGGGCATCCGAGAGGCCGCCAGAGTCACCCAACAGTAAGAAATGCCACTCTGTCCTCTAACACACACTGAAACCCTCTGGGCCAGTGCTCTGTTCTTCTGCAAGCCTCGGAAGCCAGCCCATCACATGAGCCCCTCCGGCCACGAACCGCCACAGAGAGCGCAGCCATTGTTTCTTCTTCTCTCTCCTCTCCCATAGGCTGCCAGGCGTCTCCTGTGAAACGGGACAGAAAACACCGCTGCTGTCCTGGCTCAGATGGCACCTGTGCTCAGCCTGGTCTTACCAGGCTAAATGCAGGGTTTCAGTCGGCTGACCAGACGTACTGTCTGAAACAGGACAGTGGCGTTGTTTTCTGTCCGTTTAGAACAGGACACCTGGTCAGCCTCCTCCCAGCCTTGTCCCCACATGCCTCTCCTTTCTTGTACTCACTCTGTGAACGGCGGTTTTTGTGGGTACAGATGGATGGGCTGCCGCTCACGTCCATGGTGAAGCTGCCATTTGTACAGCCCTCGGAGCAAAAGCACTGTCACCGAAGACTCCCCCGGGGGGCGGGGGGAGGGCTTGTTTAAAAAGCAGTTCCGGGGCCTCACAGCAGAGACTCTCCTTCCATGAGCTCGAGGTGAGACCCAGGAGTCTGCATCCCACGTTTCTGATGACCATGGGGCACCTACGTCCCAGGTGTTTCTGATGAACTCTGAGAAACCGTTCTTTAGAATGTAGAAAGCATTTTGAGTAAAGAATCCCATTTAATCCTCTTATCAGATAGGTTGTTTAAATCCCCTTAAGTAACTTCATAATCTCCAAGATGTAGGTCTCAGTCTAGGGAGGGATTCAGAAATCCAGTTATCCAAAACAATGCTTTTCCCTGTCCAGTATGCCCTGAGAAGGGCCGGGTCTGTTATGGTGAGATTGGGCCCCAGCCCCAGAGGAGCTTGCCCAGGGCTTTGTACGTTTCCCTGATGTCTTAGGGCCATCTTGACGTAATAGTTCATCAGCCTTCATTTTGGGGGCAGTAATCTGCCAAATTCCTCACATCGCTGCTTCCCTGAAGAGAGAAGGAAGGAGACAGTTAACCTGGGTCAGGCTCCCACGCAGGTGGTTGGTAAAGCCATGGAGATTCAAGAGGACCCTGAGAGTGGCCGAGTGGCCAGCGGTGACTGTCCTCTTCCTGTGTCCTGGGCCGTGTGGGGCCCTCTGTGTTCTCAGTGTGTGAGGGGTGGGGAGCACCCTGGAACGTGCTGAGGCTCCCAGAGGTGAGAGCCGCAGACAAGGGCACGTCCAGAGGCCCACGGCTCCAGTAGGTGTGGGTGGGACGATGCCCGTCTGGGAATCGGGTTGACGATCTTCTCAACAACCATTGGAGCCTGTGTGCACAGTGACGTTGAAAGGAGTTCCCTGCAGACACTGGCTGTGGCAGGAGCTTGAAGAATATGGGGGGAGGCTGCAGAGCATGGGGTGCCAGGATGGGAATGAATGGACAGTGCTGACTCCTGCTGCGAGTTCTGTCTTCCTACAGAACGAAAGGCTTCCACGGATGAGATAGAGGCCACCTCAAATGTCACCCCGACCTTCGCCTCCCTCCCCCCACCGCGCGCGCACACACACTACCCAACTGTCTCGCCCAGTGAGTGCCAGTCTGGTCTGTTCTGGGGACTGAATACTGTTGACACTCTTGCTTGGACGGGTGCAATCGACAGGGACGAGTTTTGCAGCTAACGCTGAAGTGTGGCAATCAGAGGAGCTGCCAGCTGCCTCACTTCAATTCTTAGCCCTGTCGCTTGCTTTCTTTTTTTTTTTTTTTAATCGTTTTGCTTACATAATCCACCCCCTTCTTATTTTCTAATTCTCTCCTCGGGAAGCTGGCACCCGAGGGGAAGGGCTGGGGTGGAGGGGGTAGCAATTACACATCAGTTTGGGGAGCATTTACATTTTGCAATTACAATGTAAAAATAAGCCTCGTTAATGATCTCCACGTGTCAGCGACAAACCCTAACTGACACACAGACTCTCCTGGGCCTGCCTGCCACCTCTGAAGTCAGAGGCTCGGGAGAGGCAGCGGTGTCTAGGGAGACTCGGGGGAGCCCAGGGGCAGCCTCTGAGGGCGGGCAAGAGCAATCCGTGTGTCCTCGAAGTTGGTGGAGGACAGGTAGAGAGCAGAACTGGGGACTCCCAGCTTCTCTCCTCCTCCGTGGGCTGATGCTCCATCCTGGCCTGTCTTCCTCTGAGCTCTGGCACGGCAGGTCTCAGTGTCCTCAGGAGGCGAAACCAGATCTCAGAGCTGGGAGAAAGGGAGCCTCATCTGCTGATACCTTCCGAGGGGGAATTTTCAGAGTCCTGTTTGGGCCCTTGTAAATCAAAGTTCCCCAGAGCCAGCCAGTGCATCTGGAATTAGAGGGCCTGAGTCCACATGCAGGGTTTAGGAAGGGAATGCGATTCGTTGTAGCCCAGGTGTGGGAGAGACACTTCTCTTATCAATCTGTTAGTACAACTTTTTTTTTTTTTTTTTTTTTTTATCTTTTCACATTTATAGAGAGAAATTATCTTTTTGTCTTCAGTGCATAGTTATTTCTATTTTACTTTTTGACAGATAGAGAGAGAGACAGAGACAGAGACAG
>PVKE010029363.1:0-20306 GCA_004027555.1 Craseonycteris thonglongyai | reverse complement strand
ACCCATATGCTGAACTGGGGTGTGCTTCCCATGTGGGAGGCCCCAAGCCCAGTTCCTGCCCTGCATGGCCCCCACCCACCTGTGTGGAACCAAACCGTGTTGAAAACTGATAACGTACAACTATGGAGACTACTCTGGGCCCTCCCCTTCTCTCTGTCTCTCTCTGTCTCTGTTGAAAACAATAAATCTCTAAAACAATTAAAAACAATAAGCAAAAACGTATGTGCAGCCTCTTAACACCTAAGTATCAATGTTAATTCCTTAAAATAGTTCAATAGCATTCAAAAGATGTATTTGTTGTGTTAATAGTCTATTTTAATCAAGATCCAAATAAGTTCCATACATTGTGATTAGTTGATATAGCTTTTAAATAACTTTTATCTATGGATTCCCCTCCCATTTCTGCGTGCGTGTGTGTGTGTGTGTGTGTGTGTGTGTGTGTGTTAGAGAGTGTGTGTAAGTGTGTATGTTCCATTCCACGCAAGCAACCAGAAAAGCTATTTGTACTTTCTAACTTCTCAGTGTCTGGATATCTTATGTATTTCTTGTAAACTGGTAGTTGAGTCTAGAGAAGTGACTCGTAACAGAGGTGATTTTAGTACTCTTTCCCTTACACTCCATGGGGACATTTGGAAGATGTTTTTGGTTGTTATAACACAGAGATGATACTAGAACCCAGTAAGCAAAAGCCAGAGATGTTGCTAAACTTCTGGAAACATGGGAGAATGTTGTGGGGGTTACTGCCCACAGCAAAGAATGATCGGGCCCGAAATATCCATAGTGTTTAGGTTTGACAAACTAATTTAAAGGCATGATTGGATTCAGGTTTTCATATTTGAACAAGACTCCCATTGGTAGTCAATTTCTAGAAGCATTAATTTATTAGGGGTTACAAATGGTACTAGTCTAATTATATCATTTCTCCTTCATTTATTACCAGGAAAAATTATAAAGAGAAATTCCTCTCATCTACTATTTGCTTATCCAGAGAGATGGTTTAGTTTAAAACATTGAAGTATGTTAAATATCTAGAAAATAAGTAGAATTGAGCAAGCATGCAGTCCATTTCAATGAACATCCAAATAAGGTCCACACACTTTGAAGTTTAGACTCAGATCCAAAGTAAATGGAATGATGTAGACAGTGTCAAGATGAATTGGTTTAGAATATACAAACCTTTCCTTTTTGGTCTTATTAGACAATCTATTAGAATATGTCTACTGAGATTTTTCCCCTCAATAAATTTAGCTGTATTTAAAGTTAATGAGCTTTTCCAATTAAAGCCACAGATATTTAGCCTTTGGATAGCATTTGGATGAATCAGGGTGCATCTAATTACACTGCATAAATTCTTGAGAGGCTGAGAAGATTCCTCATTCAGAACTCACATATCTTAAGTTATGGCCACCGGCTCCCCATGTAGGAGGCCCCCAGTGGGGGTGTACCTCCCATGTGGGAGTCCCCGGCCCAGTTTCTGCCCTGTGCACCCCCCACCCGCTGTGGAGTGAAACTATGTCATAAAATTAATGACGTTCAACTATGGAGACTGCTGTGGGCCTCCCCTTTTCCTCTGTCTCTCTGTCTTTCTCTCTGTCAAAAACAAAAAAATAAATAAATCTTTAAATTGTAGTCACATAAGAGACATCTTTCCAGCCAGTATGCAAACTACCTTTGTGAAAGGAGCCTCCAGATGAAGTAGAGAGAGTAATGCATGCAATAGAAAGCATAGAAATTATTCTTTCTGTTAGTAATTTGCCAATTCTAGAACTAGAAGGCGAAAGAGGCAACAATTGTGGTTATGAATGGCCACAAAGCAACAGGAAGATCCTGTTTAACGATTTGTCATTGGCCTAACTTCAGGCATAGCTAGACTCAGATGTCCATGGAAAGCTGGGAATTTGTTCCAGAATTCGTTTTTCAATAGTCTGGCTAGGGTCAAGAGCCCATCCGTGAGCCTGTCTGTGTGGTTAGGACAAGTAGATCCTCTGACCAGGCCAGGGGCTTGGGGCTTGAGAGAGGAAGAAGATGGTCCACCGAGGTGCGTTGGGCGGTTAGATAAAAAGGTGCCTACTATGCTTCTGTTTTATGGTTTTTCAACTCTTACACTCTGGCACTTCTTTCTTATCCAGCATCTTCCTTCATCTTTATTGTCTTTTGAGGATCAGAAAAGAAGATACTCAACAAAGTTATTGGGTTTTTCCTAAAGATCTCAGTATTTTATTTAACTTGCCACTTACTTCCTACACACAAATTAGAAAATTAACCTTCATGCATTGACAATTATTGCAGTTATAATTTGTGATTGTAGTCTGAGAATTTAAGCTCATGACTGGATCTCTCTGTCAAGACAGTTGATTTAGTTC
The DNA here is from genome assembly GCA_004027555.1 of Craseonycteris thonglongyai. Classification (NCBI taxonomy): domain Eukaryota; kingdom Metazoa; phylum Chordata; class Mammalia; order Chiroptera; family Craseonycteridae; genus Craseonycteris; species Craseonycteris thonglongyai. The sequence continues at coordinate 17,943 of PVKE010029363.1, read as the reverse complement.
AGTCATTATAGCACTATCATTAGGGATACAGGAAAAAAGTCTTCTTGTGTGTGTGTGTGTGTGTGTGTGTGTGTGTGTTTGCACACATGTATTTCATTAAATATAGGAGGAGAAAGTTCAACTTCCTCTCTACTGAAAGATAACCACAGGAAGTTCTTGAATTATATACTTTATTAATGTTACTTTTATTATTTTTATTAGTAGAATATTAGAGAAGGTACTTGTAGCAGCAAAAAAACAGAAATAGAAAACTAAGTTTGAAGCATTTACTAAAATTGGGGGAAAAGGGAAATTTTAAGATGATAAAGTAGTATTAAGAATAGCAATAGCTTACTAAACATGAACTGGATGTAGAAAGCAGGTTTTATGTGCTAAGAAAAGCTTACACAAAGATATGGGTTTCTAAAATTACAGGTTAATTAATGATAGATGATCAAGGTATCACACTCTTAGTAGTATCCCCTCCTTCTAAAACAAGCTTGTCCAACCTGTGGCCCATGGGCCACACACAGCTTAAGACGACTTTGAATTCACAAAATTTCTTAAAACATTATGAGATTTGTTTTGTCATTTTTTTTTTTTTTTAGCTCATCATCTATTATTAGTGATAGTGTATTTTTATGTGTGGCCCAAGACAATTCTTCTTCTTCCAATGTGGATCAGGAAGCCAAAAGGTTGGACACCCCTGTTCTGAAATGTCTGGCACAATTTGAGGATGACATTAGGGTAGCGTTCTTAGAGCATTATTATTTTATGCCATTTCTCAAGCTCTGTGCACACAGTATATAGCTTTCAAACACTGCAGGATACAATCATCTCAAGACCTAATTAGTTGGTTGGAATGCTTATCAATTTTATGTGCAATCAAAGCTTTTTATTATTAATTAATTCTTTATGATATGTTCCTAGGTCCCACAGAGAGAGTGTTATGATACATATCCTAGAGTATGTGGAAATTGAACAGATTCCATGTAAAAAATGCAAGAAGAGCACAGAGAGTAAAATAGAATAATATCTCAATCAATCTACATAGTAGGCACTTAATAGAAGGGAGCTATTACGTCATATCACAAACATAGAATAGAATAGGGACATAGAATATATTTTGCAGTATCTTCAGAAAAGAATATTTTATAATAAATTTCTAGGTTGTCCAATCTTTATTATTTGTAACTTTCCCTGTATCTGGTAAAATTCTGGATTTTTTAGTTTTTGCTCCTTCCTTAGGGTGATGATGAAGATCTGAGTTCTAATTTCAGTAGCAGAACCCTTCGTACCCATGTTGTCCATTAACTGGATCATCTTCTAAGTGTTCTGGAATAAGCGTTCTTCACAAATACGATTTTTAAATCTTGTTTTCTGAAATTTCTCTCACTTTCTTCCGTACCCCTTTGACTGAGCTGTCACACCATAGTCCAACATGACTGAATCATGGCCCAGCAGACTGTTTTTTTTTCAATGCTCCTCACTAAACTGCCATCCTCTGTTCTTTTTAAGGCGGAGATCACCAGTGACTTAGGTGACTCATGACACCCTTGTAGAGAAAAAAGTAAGCATGAGATAGATGTGCTATTTGGTGCTGTTATGTACCACCTGGATACCCTCTACAGAAGGAAGCCCCTTGTAGCTGCTGGAAGTGACAGTAGGATGGGCACAGGAACAAGTTGAACCATGATGCAATTCTAACCAAGACTTGAGCCAACCCCACAGGGAATGCTGAGTTGCAAATGATCATTCAGAAATGTCTCAAATGGAGGCCACGATTACTTCACATTACCAGTCATGTGATACAGGCCACCCCAGGGGAGGGTTCTGAACTTTTAACAACGTCCTTACACAGAGAGCAAAACTTCGCGTCATGGTTCAACTCATCCTTGTGCCCATCCAACTTTCTTCACTTCCTGACAGTTGTTATTAGGAGCATTCCTTAGTAAACTTCCTGCATGCAAATCTCATCTTAAGAGTTTATTTCCTAGGGCGCCCACCTCCAACAGTTGGCCAGGAGTGGTCCTTATAATAGGCTAACCAGACATTCCATTTGAAATGGGACAGAAAACAACGGTTCAGTCCCATCTCAAATGGCATGTATGGTCAGCCTAGTATCACTGGGATCAATTCAAGGTGCCAGTAAGGCTGACCATACTGGCAATTGTGAAATATCAATAGCCTGTGGCATATAGTAGCAGTAGAATTAAAAAAATGTTCACCAGTGATGAACTGGGAGGAATACTGTGGGCTGAAATGCTTGGCTGGTGCAACATCACTGGCTTCTAACAAATGAGGCATGTGGGGATGAGGAGAGGTCGTTCTTATAAGAACTAAGACATGGGAAAGCCGGGATGGCTCAGTGGGTTAAGCGCTCACTTTGCAGCGCTGGGGACCGGGGATCGAATCCCGGCCCCGGACCGTGCGGAACCATATGCTGAACTGGGAGCTCCCCCAGTTCAGTTCTCTCTCTATCTCTGTCTTTGTATCTCTCTCTCTCTCTCTCTCTCTCTCTCTCTCTCTCTCTCTGTCAAAAATAAATAAATAAATAAATAAACAAATAAATAAATATAGAACTAAGACATTAGATGGCTATTGCTTGGGGCAGTCAATGCAAAGAGAATAGAATGTTAAATGCCTATGGTTAATAAGCAATTTAAGATGAAGTGGGAGAGCCAGGGGGCTTTGGTATCTTACAAAAGGCTCTCACCACCTATAATCGGAGGACAGAAAAACAGAAGATCAGGCCCAGTAAGTTCACTATCCTTTTTCTTATAAGTTTCCCCAGGAAGAGACCAGCAAGACTCCTGGAAGAGCTGATCTCAAGTGGAATAAACATATTGTAGGAAAAAAGAGACCTAGGAGATGCAAGGGGTGGCCTACGGAGTACCTGCTATGCTGCGTGGCACCCTTTACGGCTAAGATTCCCATCCTCTAGCCCAGGGTGTCCACCCTTGTGGCTTCCCTGGGCCACATTGGAGGGAGAATCGTCTTGGGCCATGCTTATAATACACTAACACTAATGATAGCTGATGAGCTAAAACAAAGTCACAAAAAAATCTCATGTTTCAAGAAAGTTTACAAATTTGTGCTGGGCCGTGGGCAAAGCCATCCTGGGCCGCCTGTGAGCCACATACAGGTTGGACAAGTTCACGCTCTCCACCAGCATCATTCTGGCCAAAGTTTCAGAGTTGAAGCTCTTCTCAGCTTGCCCAAAACTGAAGGGAACTGTTCTACCCACCTTTATACCTCTTCCCAGGGGGCACTTTAACCCCACAACTGGTCCACACAGGGGTAGGAAGACAAGCTTTCTGGCTGCCAAAGAAAGAAACAAACTAACCAGAAGAAGAAACAAACAAACAAACAAACAAAAACTGATTCTGAGTGAAATATGGAAGAGTATTCTCCGTAGGGCCACTAATTTTTCTTTTTGAATGAGTCATTCTCTTGTTTATATTCTGTTCCATTTTGGACACCATAATTTGATGTGGGCATACACATATGACGAAGATGTACAAGCATAATACAGATAGAGGTTTTCTAAATTATTTTGAAGTATTGGAACTTTTTTTAAGACTTTTTTTTTTTAGGGTTTTTATATAGAAAGCGGAAAGTGGAGTTGCTCTTCTTGAAGAATTCTTTTCCCTCTCCTTGAAGTAGTTTATAATTTGTGTAGCAGGCCTCTCTCCTCTTCATTTCCTTCCTATTCTTCTCCTTCCACTTGTTCCCTCAAAGATGGGCTTTGCAGCAAGTTAGGGGAGACCTAGATCTCCTCAGAATAACACTTTTAAATCACTATTCAAAATAACTACATGATAAAGATCCTATAGAGGTGACTGAACACTGGTGGATGTTGGAATTGGTGACTTTTTTGGTGTTTCTAACCTTTAATTCTGTACTATTCATTATATATACTTGGACTTTTACCCTCTACACAGCAAATTCTTTTTTAGCATTTATTTAGCAATCTCTTTACTCTTCTGTATCTTGGAATAACTCAGTTTTTCTTTGGTTCTTTTGTGTGTGTGTTTATTTCATTTTATTGGTTTTTGACAGAGAGAAAGGGACAGAAACAGAGAGAGACATAGAAAGTGGGAGGGCCCAGAGCAATCTACATAGTTGTACGTAATCAGTTTTTCAAAATAGTTTCATTCCACATAGGTGGACGAGGAGCCAGGCAGGGCAGGATCCAGGCTGGGGGCCTCCCACATGGGAGTCATGCCCCCACAAGCTGGGGGCTATACCAGGGGCCTCCCACATGGGAAGCACACCCCACTTCAGCATATGGGTCTGCATGGGCTGGGGCCAGGACTCTATCCTTGGTCCCCCGGGCTGCAAAGCGAGCACTTATCCCACTGAGCCATCCCGGCTTCTCCAGTTTTTGTTTTTGATTACATTTTCATTTCAACAAATCTAATGATATACTAACCAAGTTTGCTACTTCTTCTTTTGTTCACTTAGAATCACACAGATATCACAAATATCATAGCATTCACTGATGAAAATGTTCTATATCTGTTAGAGATTGTCTAATCTTTTTTATGAGTTTGGCACAGAAAGTTTAAATGAATTCTGTGTCACATAATTAAATGGCAGAGTTGGGCTGGAATATAGGTCTTTATTCTCTCTGTCAAAAGTTTTCAGTATATCATTTTGAGCACTATAGCAAAAGCACTTAAATTAATTTCACCAAGCAATGCTTCCCCATCCCATTACACAAATAACAACTAAGTATAAGAAACCATAGATAGCTGTATAAGAAACCTGGGATAGCTCAGCAGTTCAGCACTTGCCGCACAAACATGAGGTCCGGGGTTCAATTCCCAGCCCTAGCCCATGCAAACCCACATGCTCAACTGTGGCACAACTGGTAACTGCTGGGATAGCAGTGAAAGTTCTTGCCTCCCATGTGGGAGGCCACTGGTTTGGTTCCTGCCTGGCGTGGCTCCACATCCACCTGTGTGGAATGAAACCATGTCACAACTAATGATGTACAACTATGAAGACTGCTCTGGGTCCTCCCCCCTTCTCTCTGTCTCTCTCACTTTCTCTCAAACAATAAAATAAATCTCTTTTTTTAAAGAAATAGTAAAGAGTAAAATAAGAACCATCCCAAAATTCTAGTGCATCTATTATCTTCCTTTTTTAAATATCCTCTCTATCTTCTGTTTCATACACATAGTACTTTTATAGTTATATTTTTTACAAACAAAGCCTCCTGCTCTTCTTTCTGCCATTTCCTCCTTTCTCTTCTCATCTCCCTCCCATTTCTGCTTCTCCCCCACCCCACCCCACCCCCACACACCCTGTCATCTTTCTTCTTTCCCTCCCCTTGTTCCTATCCATCCTACTCCATCCTCCATTCAAGACTCAGTTGACAGCACAGCACGCAGGCAAGGATTTCTTCTACCAAACCTTTCAGGTCGCTGTTTTCTAGAACAAAAAGAATAAAAGGATCTTATTAACCAACCCAAATTAGCCCCTCTCCTGTATGCAAATTCTGAGAAATGGGAGGACAAACTTGCATTGATGTTCAGGGATTCTGAAGGGGTAAAAAAGACAGAAAAATCAACGCCTGTCTCCTAAGATTTGGAGGAAAGGTGTTATATCAGCTGGGTTAAGTTGGTTACAACCAAGACCTAAAGTCCTGAAACCTCATTTCCATGAGGATGAAGACAGATGAAAGTTTAAGAGACTTGAAACCAAAAGATGATGCCTGGCCTGGGCAAAGATGGGGAGAAGAAGAGGTACACTGATTCTTTTTTGTTTTTGGTTTTTTTTAATTTTTATTATTGTTGTTTTTTTTTTGACAGAGAGGGAGAGTGGTACAGAGACAGAGAGAGAACTGAACTGGGAGCACTCCCCAGTTCAGCATATGGGTCCGCACAGGCCGGGGCCAGCATTCGATCCTTGGTCCCCGGGGCTGCAAAGTGAGCGCTTAACCCACTGAGCCATCCCGGCTTCCCCTACACTGATTCTTTATCAGGGAAAAACTCCGGTAGTTATGACCCAGTCTTGTCTCTTAGGAAGAGGCTGTGGGTATGTGTGAACAAAGAGCCAAGTCAACGATGAACTTGTATACTTGGGGCTCAGGCTACTTAAGAATGAATTCTCTTAAGTGAGCATGACATCAGAGACAAGTCCTTCATTGAAGAAGTTGTGATGATTAGACGAGAGCTCCAGGATAGCCATCCTGGTCAGGACCAGGGCAAGGAGAATGCAGCTATATTCTGAGAACAATATTCACCTCCCGGACTCCTGAATGTCCCCTCAGTTTCCTTGGGATTTGGCCATGACCAATCATTTCCACTCTCAGGAGCCGCACTGGTTCCCACTCGCTGCATTTTCTACTGGAAACAATTTGGCTACATGGTTTCCAACAGGCTTTTCTCCACAGAGAGCCACATGGCCACTACAACTCTTTTCCACCAACACCGGGTGGTGAGGGACTTGACACTAAAAACCTTTAAGACTTCATGACTTTGAGACAACTTCACGTCCTGTGGGGGTAGGCAGCAAAGGTCATAAGCAGAACCTAGAGACCAAAATCATTTTGGTGAGGAGTCCCAACTAGTGTAAGGTGACCAGATTTTAACATTGGGAAAGCGGGACACAATTGACCGGAGGGAGGGAGTTCTTGATTAAAAATGTGGTCTATCTCCCGCTGTTCCCTAGCTTGTCGTGCATTCTTTCCAAAAATCGGGACTTTTTTAAAATGCCGCGGGACGCGGGACAAATTGTTAAAAATCGGGACTGTCCCGCCAAAAGCGGGACATCTGGTCATCCTAAACTAGTGTTATGGGTGAGAAAACATCATATTGGGCTTTCTAACACCCGCTGGAGCAGGAAACACCTTCTTAGCAATTTTTGGGGGGGGTGGGGATGGGGGGAAAACATGGCTAGAAAAGACCAAATATTTAGTAGCCAGCTGACTTCAGACGTAGGCAGCTGCCTTCAGACATAGACAGCACATGGAGAGACGAGCGAAGTACCCCAGTTTTCTCTCATCTCTCAGTCTCTGGAAAGCATTTGAGACTCTGGTCATGTAATGGGCGGGGAGTTGAGGACTGGCCTAGACTTCAGGACACTACTGGTCAGAGAGACTTGGCAAGGATATGTGACTTGCACCCCAAATCATATAATGAGACCCCTTTACTAGACTCATATCCTAATTCTTTACCTACTTGTAGATCATAAATATTTCTCAGATTACTACATGGTTTTATATATTTGTTTATTGAATGGCCTTCATAATTATGATTTGATTGCAGCATAATGATTCACTTAAGAGGATGTGCCATAATTTGTTCGGCCGCTGGTGATTACTGGGCATTTAGGTTTTTTCCAATGTTTCGTGATTACAAATAATGTTGCAAAAATATGCCTATTGCTTCTCATCTTATGTTAAATTATTTCCTAGTGTACATTCCCAGGAGTGAGATTACTGAGTCAAAGTGTAAACATTTCAGTTAAACAAGCCCAAAGGGAAGAACATATTCTATATACTTGCAAAGTAAACCATAAAGCTGGAAAATACCAGTTGACTGGATCTGAATCTTTGCCCCAATTGATTTAATGTAAATGAAGGTAAGCTTTCCTTTTCTATAACTGAATCATATGAATTAGTTTCAATGACATGGGCTTTCCCAAAAGGCTGACCAAACAGACTCTAACTGCAGGCCTATGACACAGCACAACAGAAGTTATCTTGCCCTAGGGTTCGGTACAACATCCAATTGCATTATCATTTTCTCAGTAAATAACTTGCCATTGCTAACTACAGCTGTGTGAAACCAACAGCCTGCACTTGGCAGTGAATCACAAGCCAAAGTGTTACTCAATTATTATCCAGAAATAAAACTTAAATCATTTCTCCTGGCTAACTGAATGTAAGGTACTTTTTATTAACCAAGGGCTAAAACAAAGTTTTGGTTTCAAATGTCAGTTTTCTGATAGGAGAGGGGATTTTTGATGGTCTTACAATGGAAGGTGGACACACAAAATTTCCTCTCCCTTCACCTTCTTCCCACGGTGTTGGCATTCAGAATGTAATCCCGGAGCATTACCTCAAGGCAAATTCCACACTTACCTTCCGTACCATTTCCCTACAGGAAACATGTTTCACAACAGTTATACTACCATGATATTTGTTTCACTTCAACACAAATTTATTGGGTGTGTATGCAATGAGGCATATGGAAAAAATATAGGCTTGAGAGTCTGCTGTTTACCCATGAAAAATTTATGCAATTTTTCTAAACTCCAATGCCCTCATTTATTAAATGAAAAGAATACCTCTTTCACAAAGTAATTGTGAGGTACAAGTAATATAAAAAATAAAAATGCTTGGTATACAATAGGCACTCAATAAATGTTAGTTCTTTTTCTTGGAATCTAAATGGAATACAAAACTGAAAGACACAGTTCTCCTCTCAGAGTGTACAGAATGGCAGATACAAGCAAGCCAGTACAAATAGCTTTGATACCAAACAGTTTGGAATACCATTAAAGATAAACAAAGTTTGCAGGACAAGATCAAGATCTGGGAGCTGTCATGAGAGAGAGATCTAAAGATCAGAACAGAGAGGTGATAGCAAACAGCAACACTAAGTATGGATCTGGATTGAGAAATCCTAGATTTCACCAAAACCTAATTTATTTGAGACTAAGTTTCTTCATTTGGAAATGAGGTAAATGATTCTTATTAGAGTTTGGAAACAAATGACATCATGTATATGAAGTCTGTAATATTTGTTGCATTTGTTAATTATTTTATTAATAATTATGATAATTTCACATTTAACTATCTGGAAATACTTTATGGAGGTGGTGAGGTGTGAAATAGTTCTTATAGAATAAGTTGAATGTTGATCACATATTAAAACAATTGGCTGAGAGAATAGCTGCCTTAAGTGAAGCTTCATCGGGAAGAAACCGCAAAATAAATAGTGCAAACTGAGTTGGGACCATATGGGAAAAACGTTGGAGGGATGCTCTTAACTGGTTTTTTGAACTGGAAGCAAAATTACTCTATCTCTCTTCTCAGAACTGGGTTTTAAAAAAGAATTCTCACAGTGGTATAGAGACAGCACACTCCTCAGCCCTTGTTGAAAAGGAATTTATATCACACATGTCAGAACTAGCAATTGAATTGAAGAAGTTAGCTTAAACCATTCTGTGATAATCTGAATAATGCCTCCCAAAGATGTCCAGATGTCCATGTTTAAATATTTATTTATTTTTTATTGTTTTTGACAGAGAGAGAGAGAGAGAGAGCAATACAGAGACAGAGAGAGAACTGAACTGGGGGCACTCCCCAGTTCTGCACATGGGTCCGCACGGGCCGGGGCCGGGATTCGATCCTGGGTCCCCGGCGCTGCAAAGTGAGTGCCTAACCCACTGAGCCATCCCAGCTTCCCCAGATGTCCATGTTTAATCTCCAGAACTTGTGAATGTTATCTTCTATGGCAAAAAAAGACTTTTCAGGTGTGATTAGGGTCTTGGGATGGGAATAGTGTCCTTAATTATCCAGGTGAACCAAACGTAATCTCACAGGTTCATATAAGAAAAAGACCAAGATCATAGAAAAGAGAGTTGTGCAGTGGAAGTCGGAATGATATGCTTTGAAGCTGGAGGAAGGAGTCAGGAGTCAGGAATGAGCCTCTAGAAGCTGGAAAAGGCATAGACGTGGACTCACCCGAGAGCCTCCAGAAGAATGCAATGCAGCCAACACCTTGACTTTAGGACTTCTCACCTCCAAAATTACCAGGTAATACGTTTGTTTCATTGTAAGCCACTCAGTGTGGTAATTGATTATGTCAGTAATAAAAAACCAAACTGTATCCACATCCTTCGTTTTGTTTTGTTTTGTTAATTGTCTGAGAGAAAGAGAGAGAGGAGGGAGGGCCCAGAGCAGTGTCCATAGTTGTACATCATTAGCTGTGGCATGGTTTCATTCCACGCAGGTGGATGTGGGGCCACACATGGTAGAAACCAAACTGGGGCCTCCCACATGGGAGGTGAGAACCTTCACTGCGGAACAATCCTGGAGGTTACCAGTTGCGCCACAGTTTAGCATATGGGGCTGCACGGGCTGGGGCCGGGAATCAAACCCCAGACCTCGAGATTGTGAAGAAAGTGCTCAACTGCTGAGCTATCCTTGCATCTCCTAGCGTGTTATTTTCAATTTGTCCCTAATCCACAACCCACACCCATTATAAATAAATTGGTTAAAAGACCAAACACTTTTCTCTTGGGATTTCTTTAGGAATACAAATACATATCATTCAACCAAACATTTTCACATCTATAAAAAAGCTTCATACTTGATCTTTAAAAAAAAGATTAGAATTTTTTTGCAAAGAGTACATCCACATATTTGGTTTTTCTCATCAACTTGAAGGTATTTGGAGTCACAGATTCATTGAACTGCCTGTTGCAATGTAGCCCGGTTGAGGACCAGAGGTGTTCCACAGACACAAAGTTAAATTCCAAACACTGCTCTCTCCAAACAATCCCAACCCTTCATATTTACAGCCATTCATAAGGATTTTTATCTTCTTCTTTTTTTTTTTTTTTTTTGCTATTCAGTGTTCAACTTGGCCCTTGTATAGCCTGGAATTTGGAGGGGGAAAAATCACTAATTTTTAAGCCCAGTTAAAATAATAAGGAACTAGAAAAGGCAAAAACTTCTCACAAACTACAGCTCTTTAAGAATTTACCAGGATTCCTTCAAGGCCATTCTTTTGTGTTTCTATCCCTTATGACTTCAGCCAGAAAACATTAAAATGAGTTCCTTATACTGTACATGGTTTGCAGGTGAGGGTTGTCTGAGCTTTAATTTGCTGTTTGATTTGCCCCAGGATTTTCAGGTGTTGCATGAGGGAGTAAAGTACAGAGCGTACCTTAGTTCTTGGTTGTCAGCCATTGGATGATGGCCATCATATTATTAAGCCATCCAAGCATGCTGGGTCTCAACCACAAAATTTAATTTTCCCTACTGCAGGGACTAATCAACTACCATAGACTTAAAGACCTAAAGAGACTGTTTTTATCTGCAAAAAATTTCCCCCTTCAGACTGAAGTGGAGCTAATTTTAGTTTTGTCTATCCTCGGGGTTACAAACACTGATAGAAATTCAGCTTGATGAGAAACAGATAAGAGGTGGAATTTATATGAATACAATCTGTGACATAAATTAAAGAAAGATGAAAGCTCCGAGGTTCTTGGTAACACCTCAGTAAATAATGTTTGAGGATTTCACTAGAGCCCGTCCCTACCATACTTAAGTAATATATTTTTATGTCTTCCAGCTACCAGGGATGTCTCCCTATTCCTCCTGCTGTCCCCACAAGGATTTCGCTCTTCTCTGACCTCTTTCTTTTTATTGGCACCTCCCCATCCTCTACTCTCATCATATTTCAATTTCAGCTGTGTACCATAGTGCAGAATTGGTGATGTCGAAGCAGAGGCAGGGAAGAGAAGACATTCACATTTTCTGAGTGCCTGTGATATGAGTCCAGGCTCTCTTCAGACACCTTTTAAGATAGAGGACAATAAAGACTAAGTATGTTGAGGCCACTGGGGAAGCTGGGATGGCTCAGCAGGTTAAGCACTTACTTTGCAGCCCCGGAAACTGAGGATTGAATCCTGCCCTCCCCGTCCCCCATGCGGACCCATATGCTGAACCGGGGTGCTTCCCAAGCAGGAGGCCCCCAGTTTGGTTCTCACTCCCTGGTTTGGTTCCTGGCTTGAGGGGGTGTGTCTCTCATGCAGGAGGTCCCCAGCCCAGTTCCTGCCCTCAGCAGCCCCCTGCCCACCTGTGTGGAACAAAACCACGTCAAAAACTATGAAGACTGCTCTGGGCCCTCCCCCTTTTCTCTGTCTTTCTCTGTCTCTGTCTTTGTCTGTCTCTGTCAAAAAACAATAAAATAAATCTTAAAAAAATACATGTTGTGGTCACTGATATTCTGGTGCCTATTACTGGTAGGTAGGCCAAATGCTTCTGGTTTTCAAAGCATCCCGTTATACAAGAAAAATATTTTAAAGGTAAAAAGGAACTTGTAAATATCCTTAAATCCTTCGAATTTTTACCTTCAAACCTGTTTAGAGTAAGGAAAGCCCCCAAAGAAACAAAATTTATATTTTTCACCACCTAAAGACAGCGACCAAAACAAAGCACTCCACGTGACATCCACTGTTCCTAGGCTGATGCAATCAGCGTGGAATAAGAAAATAGAAAGGGCTGACTCTTGAGGTGGAACAACTTTTGATTATGTGGATTACACGATCAGAAGCAGCAAATCCTCATGGACCTGAGCCAAGTGACAATTGCAGGAAGGACACTGCATCTCTTTCAAATACTGAAGGATGAGCTCATTGAGACATCAAAGAAGTAAGGTTTAACTGTAGCAAAGGGTTGATTTGATTGCTTTAGGACACAAATTGTTTGGCATAACACCAGAGTCTGGGGGTAAATTCCAAGTACTTATACAGGTGACCCAAGACTTACAGCTGCTTAACTTGTAACTATCATTCAGGAAACAATTAAGATGTAAGTAAAAGGGTGCAGTTAGCAGTGTACTCCAGGCATCTCTTGGGAGGTATAAGGTTTGGGGGGGTTGCTAGAAGACTAACCATAGTGTTGATCATATCTATTGAACATATAATCAAAGTTCTGTACAACCAACTTAAAAAACTAGCTTGTTAAAGCAATTGGTGTTTTACAATGCCAAATTTATCCAGAGAAAACAAACTAGTGTCTTCCTTCACGCAATTATTTCATAGATTCCCCCCACCCCCAATGGAGCAGAAAGTTGACTCTGATTGAAGACTGAAAAGCCTATTAACCTGAGACTGCAATCTGAGTTGTTGTTTTTTCAATCTGATTAAGAGTCTTTGTACTAATTTACCTGAGTGGGCAATATGTATTTAATTCTCAGTGGTAAGAATCAAAGTGGCTAACTGGAATACATAGCACTTTACTCCTTTTTACCTTAATGGAACAAACATTATAAGATGTGTGTCCACTACTCCACCTGTCTTTGTTATTTAAGAAAACCCCAGTTTGCTGTGTAGCAAGAAGTTCTGTATCCGGTGCCCCTGCTGCCATAAGTAAATCAGAGGTAACGCTGTCCTGTCTGCCAGTTATTGGAGTGGAGGTGGGTATAAGAGAGTTCTGGCCAATGGGATATTAGAATAAGTATGAAGAAGACAGATTTTTTTTTTTCCTGCCATCACCCTTGATCCCACTTCTGTTTGGGATGCGGTTCCAAAAAGCTTTGAGGATTGGGACGTTGGCAGTCATTCATGATCATCAATGCAAATCTCCTCATTTCACTGAGGAGATGTAAAGCTGAAGCTTGGAAAGAGATGGGCCCTTAGCAATATCATTAAGTCCCAAACGCAGCCAGGGACCACCGCCTCCAGCGTTCTTGTTCTGGAAACAGCACATGTGTCCTATTTTGAGCAACTCTCAGTGATTTTGTTGAATGCAGCAAAAAGCATTCTAAATGATAAACTCAATGGGCTCTTTCTTGCAGGGGCAACACAACACTTCATCATGCAACTCAGGGACTCAAAGACTATTAGAAAGCAGATTTGAGAGGCTCAGGACAAATAACTGCAATGATTACCTTGAAGATGTTTTCTGGCAGGAAATTGTGGGGAAGAAGTTGGACCATAGTAATTGTCCCCTTGTACAAATTAACCCAACCCACAGGTAAAGGAACCATTGAGTTCAAGAACTGTTCAAGATTAAAGAATCTTATTTCCACTCCGATATTTTGGAAGTTAAAGGAACTGAGGAGTCAGAATTCCTACAACCACGTAAGATGTACTGAAGAACAGTCTATTTAGTTTCCTAAAATGGTCTCATTTGCCATTTTCGGTGGTCTCTTTAGGAATTTTCATACCGGTGTGTTCCAAAAAGTTGAGACATCTTAATTTTACTTATTAAAATGAGACAAGGTCTCAATTACCTTCTTAAGAGAGAAAAATATTTGGAAGAGCCCTATGAGTTTCCCCAGCTGTAAAATTAATTTATGTTGCCTTTCACCCTAAGAAATATTTCTTAGACAATTCCTGAGAAAAGGAGAGGGTCGGGAGGAGGTGGAAAGATTGGATAGGAGGAGTGTCAGAAAGGCAATGGAATAAAATAATGGTCCTTTTAAATCCACTCGTTCTGGCGATAAAGGTTGTTGTACACACATGTTAAATGTATCAGGAGGAAGCGAAACAGCTCTCATGACTAAGAAAGAAAGTCATTTTAAAGGGTTCTTTCAAAATGATTGCTGTTGAGGCTTTACAGGAAACATTAGCTTTAAACGAAAATTGGAAATTGAAGGAAAGTTCTACCAAAGAAAACAATTATAAGTATTCCTAATTGCCTGGAAATAATTTGTCATGCAAAATTGGACCAGGCATGATACATTTATATAAATGGTTTAGAGGCCCTGATGTTGTTATATAGTATATTTCCTTTGCTCATAGGGTACTGATAACACACTCAAGACAAGGGACTTCCATATTTATCTCTGCTCCCCTTCCTTCTCCACAGTCTCTTCTTGCTTTTTAGGCTGGGGAAGAATGGAGGGGAGAAAGAGCAGGCATAAAATAACCACAAGAGTCAGTGACTGCTACTCCATGTATTTTATTATTTCAGGAATTCATTCAAAGCTGCAATTACATTTGAAATGGGAGAATAATGGGCTATTGACATGTATATGGTTTTAGAAATATAAGGCCTCATTTTCTCAGCTGGAATTTCCCCTACCATGTGCATTTGCATTACATTAGCGATGCTCTTTTGGAAAAAGAAGATCACACGCCTTCAGACATTTTGACATTATCTGGGTCAGAGGCAACTTTTAAAAGCAATAGCCCTAGGAGTACCACAGCTCTCTTACAGGCAAGCACGGAAGTGCATTAGAAGAAGGGGACAAGCCCTGAGCGTCTCCCCACATCGGCCATGTTTTATGACATACCTGCCTAACCCAGACATTAATCTACTCAAGATGGATTGACCTGGTCACGGTCCTCTGCGAACCTTCAACAGCGTGTACATTACCTAAATTGAAATCTGCACTTTTTCATGCCACGTGTGGTTTGATGTGATGGTTCAAGGAATGCAGGGTGCATTAGAATTGGTTTTTATGTGGAGAGAATCTCCCCTCCTATTTACCTTTCAGCAGGGCAGCTGCAGGCTCTCCTTCTCACTTGACAATGAAGGCATTCTTCTCTAAAGCTGCACACAAGTGTGGCCACCCTAGCCGGCTGCAAATCGCATGGCACTGGTCAGGCAGGTAAGCAACGCAGTGCCTTTCCTGTTCCCAGACGTGCCAAAGACATAATGAAAAAGGAATGCAGAAGTTTTCACCTGTTGTAATTGTCTAATGAAGCCCCAGACAATGAGTTCTTTGTCATTTTCCAAGAAGAGGTCAGTTGTGTCAGTGATTACATGAGAACTTTATGCAAATAGAAAGACCTGTGTAATTGGTGTGAGGCTACAAGTCAAATCTCATCAGAGTTGCACAAGATGTCTATAATTTTCTAATCCCCCACATCCTAATTCCCCAGACATGACACTCTTCACACTCTTTACCCTGCACTTACATTTTTTTCCTGAATATAAACTAGACTTGTTTACAAGGGGAAATAGACTTGTACTGGCCCCTCTATAATTAGTAAAATAAGGGCAAGTGTAGGGGGAGGACTAGAAAACATTGAATCGTTGTGAAAGCAACTTCTCTGAATTTTCTGTTTCTCTGCAGGTTAAAAGTAGATGGAAATGGGGGAAGCTGGGATGGCTCAGCAGGCTAAGCGCTCGCTTTATAGCCCTGGGGACTGAGGATCAAATCCTGGCCCTGGCCCGTGCGGACCCATATGCTGAACTGGGGAGTGCTTCCCCTATGGGAGGCCCTCAGTTCAGTTCTCACTCCCTCGTTTGGTCCCTGGTTCAAGGGGGCGTGCCTCTCATGCTGGAAGCCCCCAGCCCAGTTCCTGCCCTGCATGGCCCCTGCCCACCTGTGTGGAACAAAACCACGTCGAAAACTGATGATGTACAACTATGGAGGCTGCTCTGGGCCCTCCCTGCTCTGTCTATGTCTGTCTCTGTCTCTTTCAAAGACAAGAAAATAAATCTTTAAAAAAAGATAAATGTAAATGAATACCATAGAGATCAAGAGCACAGGCTCTATAGATGGACAATGTCGGTTGAAATCCTGCTGCTAAGCTGTGACTTTTGGGCTTAATGATCTCATGAGTACGTTGGTTAGAGTATGAGGATAAGTGGGATTCTGTAATCAATCAATACATACTTAGGAAAGACTAGTAAGGACCAAGCCCTGTGTACGCCTCTAGCTACTGGGGATACAATGCTCTATCTTGCTTTCATGGAGACGTAGTGCTTAATCCAAGAAAGCAATTAGTATACAGTGCTTGGCACATAGTGAACACACCATAAATTGGCAATTATCATAATAAAGAGATGCGTCACAATTGCACACTTCCTATGGAAGATGTTCCAGGCTGTCATCTCTAGAAGAATAACAGAAGGCTCATTTTCAACAATAGTATGGCATTTTCCAGGAGAGAGTAGTTTAGAACGTTGACTTCTCACTTTCTCAGTGCAGATACATTTGTAAAACCATCCAGTCTGCTTTGACCATCAAAAATGGTGGTGCACCCTGGAGGTTTGACATCAAGATTCTTGAAAGCCAACTATGTGCCAAGCACTCTAGCATTAGGGAAGTCTGAGAAGATAGCTTTTTAACTCTTTAGCATGATTAAAAGTCTTTTATTGTCCATAGTATTCACAGAACAACTTCAAAGACATGATCTTGCATCCGGGCATAAATGTTTCCAATGTTTTTGATCCATAAAAAACCTATCAAATATTAGTGATCAAAAGTACCATTGCTGACATTGAAGCCACTGGAATTTTAGTACCATTAACTCCCCCAACATAGAACTGACTTCAGTTACCCAAGTCACTTAAAGTGAGGATGACATTTCCTGGCAGGGTCCCATAGAACTGGTTTGCAAATGACTGTGACACAAATAAGGAATCTCTGACAACTGGGTGTGGTGGAACTGAAGGAACGTGGGTCCATGTAGCAAGGCGGGGTGGCTGTACACCTGCTGGAGTTATACCTGGCATAATCCAACAACATTTGTTTCCACTTTCTTAGGCAATAAATTTGCTTGGTGAGTAATGGTGTACACCTACCAATTTAGAAAATTAGAGAGATAGTTTCCATTCCAGAGAATTGGCTCTGAAGGGTGTGGAGAGAGCTGGAGGCTCTTTGGATAATCCAAATTCTCCTCAGAATAATTCCTGAGGATTTGTCTCACTGGTATCAGAAAGGATTTGCAGAAAGCATGAAACATTGAAATGTAGACACTCTGCTATACAAGCCTCTGATAACTATAGATGGAGAAAGGACCCTCCAGAGAACATGATGACACACTATAAAACTTCTGAAGAAGCCGTAGTACTATTTTGTTAAAGGCAATTTATTTCCTAGGCTTTGAGAATAGTGGCTATTAAGCAAGGCCACAGATTTAATAATCTAATGACTCAATCATGAAATGTTTTTAAAAGTACTAATAAAAGCAAGTACTGGTAAAAGCAACCCTTAGTTTCGGCTGAATTTCAATGCAGTTCTTTAATCTAAAGGTAGTTCTCTGTTGTTCTTCACCCAACCCTCTCCCCCGAAATTAGAAAGGCTTTTGTCCATAATGCTGGTGCCCTCTCCCACCCCCTCCCTCTCTCCCTCCCCCCTCCTCCCCCTCCCTCCGGCAATCACCAAGCTATTGAGTGTGTCCATAGGTCTCTATGTCTTTGTTTCTTTCAGTTTTATATTCCACCTATAAGTGAGGTCATATGTTTCCTGATTCTTTCAGTCTGACTTATTTCGCTTAATAAGATGGTCTCTAGGTCCATCCATGTTGCCAGAA
>PVKE010029362.1:0-20302 GCA_004027555.1 Craseonycteris thonglongyai | reverse complement strand
TCTGTGTTTTAAAGTATTGGTATTGTGAAAATGAATTATCCAGCTTGAATAAATAAAAGTGTACATGTTTTAAAAAAAATTGTGAAAAAAATATAATGATAAATGTAGATTAGTAGTAAAGTGAGCACAAGAATTAAGGACAAGAAAAACAAAATATAATAGAAAAACAATAATATGAAAGAGCTTTAATAATATTTAAAATAATAGAAAAGGAAAAAGCTTACACATTAGAGAGATAAATGGTAAAATAAAACAATACAGAAAAGAACATTTAGACTAACATAAATCAAAGCAAGAAAATGCACAAAACTGTACAGCATAATAAACAAAAATATTATTAAGAAAAAATAGAATATAAAAATAGTAAAATATCTGCATCATAATGGCATCAGAAGAGGTAGGATAATACATCTATGCACTAGGCTTTTGGAGTAATTTCTGGTATGTTTAGTGCAGATAATATCAGATTAAATGAAGTTCCAGGAGAAGGTCACTTAATACAGAAATATAGCTCTGACTTAATCCAAAGTGCACTGTAAATATGAAAAAGAATCTTTAGCACTGGGGCAAAATTCAGTGCTGCAGCTATTTCTGGACCTTATCCTTCTATGCCCAGCTTCAGGCACTTTAAAAGACCAATAACTATAGTAAACCTCTATGCTTCCTATTTTCCCTTAAGTTTGAAAGAAATATTCAATAACCCATACATCTTACAGTGCTCCTCCATTCCTCATATTAAATATGCTTAAGTATACTCTCTAAAAAACATTAAAAATTATTTGAAATAGGAGATTAATCTGATGAATAAGAGGAAAGATTTTATCTTGAAACTGTTACTACAAGTAACAGAATATACTTTCATAAAATGTTTAAATTGAATTTGCATAAGATTCAAGGGAATACTAGAACTTGAAAGTTACAGCCTAATTTTATGAAAAAAGGACAATATGAAATTATTGAAGACTAAATGGTGGCTGAAATTATTGTTTGTAAATTAAAATCTATATGGACCCGGTAAACAACAGAATGGATATTGTAAATAAATAAATAAATAAATAAAGTAGAAATTAAAACCAAGAAATTCTTTCTGAACTAGAGAAAAAAACTAAAGACATTAGAATTCTGAGATAAATAATAAGACCTAAAATATATTTTCAGGGGAACAAATACATAAGTTTAACATATTAATTCCAGGATAGGGAAGAAGCAATAATCAGAGAAATCTGAGAAGAAGATGTGTCTGAGCTGAATAAAGTTGTATTGAAAGTATACAAATTTACTAGCAAAATAATAATAATAAGCAAAAGTAATCAATCTGTAACTATGGCCTGGTAATATATTACAGGTATATAATATGTATAATAAATATAACAAAAACATTATACATGGGAAATATAACAAAATATAGTTTATGTAACAAATATTATATAAATAAAAAGAAAATTACAAAAGTATACAAATACTCAAGCAGATCCATTTCAAAAATGAATAAAAGGAAGCTAATTAATCATAATCCTGCCATATTAAACATATAAAGACAGTGAAAAAAGTACATAAAATTTGGTGGACAAAAGAAATGTAACTCTAGAGTTCTATGCTGATTGGCCAAATATTCATAAGTGAAGCTATCAGAAAGAATTTCTCGGACCAAGGGCTCAGAAAGCATTTCTCTCCACTAGGATTTAACTACATGTAGAAAAGTTATCAGTTGTTTTAGTGTTACACGTTTAAGCAAGAAATGGCAGACTAAAAACTAAATAAAAATCTAACAAAAGAACATCAAACACACATCTAAACATGTGAAAAAAGAAAGCCAGCTCAAAGCAAACAATCAGATCATTGATATGATTTGTTTCACCTTCCCCTTGTTTTGTGGTAGAGATTTTATAGATAAAACATTAAACAGATAATTTTAATCTAAAAAGCTTCATGTCTTATATGTATTGCTGTTTCTAAGTTTCCTGATTGAATTACTAAGTAAGCTCAGTAGAGTGAATAATCTTTAAAAAGCTGTTAAAAGATAAAACATATGTGCACAAAAGGTAGAAGGAAAATATTTTGGTGAATAAGAAGCAAAAGAAAAGATTTCTAGATAATTGAGATGGTTTTGTAAATGTGTCACTGCATTATGCATTTACTATAATCAGTCAAAATAGTTATAAGTTATAGCGAAATAACTATCCATGCTGTTCCAAAAAAAAAAAAAAAAACCAAGGAAGCAAACGCGAATGGAATTTTAAACTGAGGGAACAAAAATGACAAATTGCTAGAATTTATACAAAAAAAAAGTAAATTAAATATATATATATTGAGACTTTGAAAGTGACTTTTAATTCTATTTAATATGAAGTCACTATGAAGAAAACTCTTTGTGAGAAATGTATTAACTCTATATTCCCCCAAAAAATAGGTATATTCTGGAGGACATATATTATGATATAAATGCAATACTTCATTTTCTTTTGTAGCACTAGCATAAGAAATTCACCTGCTATCACTTTTCACTAACTTTTAAATAATACACTTAAGTGACATATTTTACAAAAACCACCTAAGTGAAATAAGTCAGACAGAAAAAGTCAGGAACCATATGATTTTGCTCATATGTGTAATATAAAAGTGAAAGCAACAGAGGAACAAGACAAACAAAAACTCATAGAAACAAACAGCAGGTTAGTGGTTATTGGGAGTAAGAGGTGAGTGGAGATGGTAGAAGAGGGTAAAGGGGGTCA
The DNA here is from genome assembly GCA_004027555.1 of Craseonycteris thonglongyai. Classification (NCBI taxonomy): domain Eukaryota; kingdom Metazoa; phylum Chordata; class Mammalia; order Chiroptera; family Craseonycteridae; genus Craseonycteris; species Craseonycteris thonglongyai. The sequence continues at coordinate 17,570 of PVKE010029362.1, read as the reverse complement.
AATATATGGTGATGGAAGGAGATATAAGTGGGTGGTGAATACACAATGCAATATATAGATGATATATTATAGAATCATACACTTGAAACCTATATAGTTGTATTAACCAATTTTACCCCAATACATTTAATTTAAAAATAGCCACTATGAAATAGAAATACTGATTTATATAAGCACAGTGAATTGGTTATATTATAGTAGACATAGTTCATAAATAGTAGCATAAGGGATCATAGAAGCACTATGAAATGTTCACATTAGAATAAAATTTCAAATTTAATGTCTTAATCATTTTGATATTTATTATATTCACAGTGTTTCTGGAAATGGACCAGCATACAAAGCACCCAGGGTAGCCATAGAAAAACAACTCCAACAAGGAATTTTCCCAGTTAAAAATGGCAGAAAAGTATCATGCATGAAGAATGCTCTTCTCCTTAAAGGAAAAAATGTTTCCAGGAGCAGCTCCAATAAACAGCGGTCTACCATGCCAAATCGACAACAGTTAGAAACAGACAGACTCTATTTGTTTGAGAATCGGGTACCACAAACAACTTCAGATCTCAGTAACACAAACCACAGGACAGGTGTATCATTTTCTTTTTCTAAAAAAGTACATGTAAAATTGGAATCTTCAGCATCAGTTTTCAATGAGAACACAGAAGAGACCCAAGATTGTAACAAGTTACCCATCTATAAAGCAAAACAAACTATGGCAAAATGCACATGTCGCAGGTTTGCAAATGAGGGTACACACCTTACTAAGGAGAAGGATATAAACATCTCATCAAGCTATCTGAAAAGCGTTTTACACAATACCTTCTCCATAAGCTCTCAAATTTTGCAAGATAAAAATGACTCTATTGATGAAACACTAGAAGATCCCAATGGCATTCATGCTTCTGACGTTCATCCTTCAGATGTGGATTTTACTCCTTCCAGTAGAAAAAAAGAAACTAGAAATACATTTAAGAACCCTTCAGAAAACTGCATGAATCACCCATGCCAAGCAAATGCTTCATGTAGTCCGCCAAACATTTCCAAGCACAGTGATGCCAGGGTATTCGAATATCTGGATGAATTTCCATCACTAGAGCTAAGTGAGCAAAACAGCCCAGTGTGTCTGAATTCCAACTTCAGAACAGAGAAGAGAGAAAAATCTTCAGATGAGACAGAAAGAGTTAGCAAAAATGTGCAAAGGCTTATTAGAGAAGCTTGTCCCCATGATGTGAAATCCAAACCATTGCCTTTTCTCCATGTACAAAGCAAGGATGGCCACACCACTCTCCAGTGGCCCACAGAACTTCTGCTCTTTACAAAAACAGAGCCCTGTATCTCTTATGGCTGCAACCCATTATATTTTGATTTTAAGTTTTCTGGGAATGCAAAGGATAGCCATGATCCAGAAGACTTAAAATCAAAATTGATTAAGGAGCCATTAGAAATGAAGACTAAAATAGAGAGCCAAATCTCAAGTTTAATCAAAGACCAACAAAAATTGATCCAAGATAATAACCAATCTCTGAAACCAAAGACGATGATAGCAAATCCATATTGGGAAAATTTACAAAGGAAATGTAATTTGGGCTATAGTGATTGTGAACCAGATATGAGTAAGCATAATTTTACTGCAAGTGATTTGGAAATGAAAAATTCTGAAGTGCCTGCTTACCTTGATATCTCTCTGAAGAACTGTGTAGGAAGCAACACTAATGGTGACAGTGCACTGAAGGAACCTTCAAGGGCCCATTGGCAAACGTGCCAAAGGGTAATTCTAAATGATGCAAAAGAAGGCTTACCTTTTACTCCTTACATCTCTAGAACTAAAAAGCATAAGCTGATTCCCTGTGATCCTCATTCAGATTTTGAAGATAGAAATCAATTCACCTGGAATTCTAATCCTTACACAGTTAAGGGTCATAGTGACCATGGAAAAAACTTCAGTGTAATTTTAAATAGCAACCACATCCACATGACCAGTCCAGTTTCTGGATGCAGAAACCAAAGTTACAAAAGAAGTTCCCCAAAGTTGTCTCTCAATAGACATTGTAGCCCTTCGGACACATCACCTGACAGTATATTCAGCTTGAGAAGTACTTGTTCGAGTTATAGGTCAAGTGGTAACAGCAGAGGCAATTTGCCCTACTTTTGTAGAAGAGAACACAACTCAGTTACAAGGCACAAAGGACAATACAGAAAGCACAGCTGCCCCTGCTTGTCTGGTGAGATGGCAAAGAGTGACTGCCTGCAAGTAGAATCACAGAAGGACAGAAACTGCAAATTGTGGGAATCATTTAAAAATGAAAAACACTCAAAACATAGATATGGTCACTGCAGAGAAAGATATAAAGTGGGCAAACATCAACAATGTGGGGGTCCAAAATCCAGGAGCATCACCTCTTGTGATAGCTCACAGGTTTCCTGTGCTGGCAACAGTGGAAAACCACCTAATTGCCAGGGACCTCAGCACAGCCAACCGGATTCTTACTCAAAAGAGAAAATGTATTACTTCAATAAAAGTGAAAGTGGTCAAGAGTCTTTGCACAGCCCTTACTTTTGTGATCTGGGAAAAATAAAACCTATGCAGTGTAATTCTGCAAATATCAGCTGTCTTCTAAGGAACTGTTCCAACCACCCTTCTGATCATGCAGAGTTGAACATTCCAGAAGAAGAGAAGACCTCCCTGACAGCCAGATGCCTTTTAGAGAGTGTTCAAGCCAAGAAGTGTCAAGAACAATCTACTAATTTTGAGGTCTCTTCAAACAATTATAAAAATGAATCAGTGATTTATTCACAAACCCAACGCACAATTCCATTTACGCCACCAGGCTGTAACAGACCAGCATTGCCTTCATCTGAACATATACAGAACACAAGTAAAATAAGACATGATAATGGCAGTGTAATTCAAAGAACTATTGGGAAAGACAAGGTCAACACTTCACCAACTAATAATTTTCCTGTTTTAGTAGACACTGTTTTTGATAACCGTCTTTCTAAAGGTATAATTCACGTAGTAGCAGAGTCTGAGTCACCAAACATGAAAAAGAACTCAACAACAAAAGAACAATCGAAACCTTCAGTGAGTGACATCCAACCTTTTATTCAAAGCTGTGACCCAGTACCGAATGAATTCCCTGGTGCATTTCCATCTAACAGATATACTGGTGTTACTGTTTCAACAGAGACCAAAGAGGACCAAATAAACCTACACTTACAGGATGCAAGTATGCATGTAAATCATGTAGAGGGGAATGTAAACTCTTACTATGACAGATCTATGCAGAAGCATGACAAAGTAGCAGATGAATTAGAATTGTGTCATAAATCTCTCTCTCCCCCTTTAATTCAACAGCCGGTAACATTTTCCCCTGATGAAATAGATAAATATAAGCTCCTCCAACTACAAGCCCAGCAGCATATGCAGAAACAGCTCCTATCAAAGCATCTCCGAGTATTACCGGCGACAGGGCCGACAGCCTTCTCTGCAGCCTCTGCTGTACAGACAGTGCCAGTTCACCAGCACACTTCCTTCACCACAATCCACCGTACATTCCTGCAGCATTTTGCTGTTTCTACCTCCATAAATTCCCAGAGCAATCACCTCCCAATTGCTCATCTACATCCTCTTTCACAGCCACATTTCACTCCATTCACATTCTCACCTCTGACCCCAACTATCATCCCTGCACACCCCACTTTCATAGCAGGTCATCCCCTGCATTTAGTCACAGCTGCTCCCTTCCACCCATCTCACATCACACTTCAGCCCTTGCCCCCTGCAGCATTTATCCCCACATTCTTTAGCCCTCACTTAAACCCAGCCACAACTTCTATCATCCACTTGAATCCTTTAATTCAACCAGTGTTTCAAGGTCAAGATCTGTACCATCATTCTTGTTCCAGTCAGATGCAACAGTTAAATGGAGTAAAAGAGGCCCTGAATGTGTCAGCACACTTGAACTAATCGGTAGAAAAGACCCTCTTGTGGCTAAATAAAACATATTGCTCCTATCTACAAAATCATATGTTCAAAGCTGTATATATGATTATTATACAATTTAAATAGCAGGCCCAATTAAAAAATGTGACCAATATATAAATAAGAACTGAATTGCCAATACTGAAACAGGAGCATTTTAAGTATTTCTCTTAACTTGCAAAAATAATTGGGCAAATTTAAAATAATTTTATTGGAAAGTAAAGAAAACAGTTTTAATGATCTGTTTTGGATGAATTCTCACATAATATTATAAAATAACAAAACATTCAAGCAGATCATTAGTACTACAAAGAAAATCAAATGGAACATAATGTATGTTCTAGGTGTTTGTTGAATGAGTGAGTGAATAAACACACATTTTATTTTGTTCATCAGATAATAATAAAAGGTCAGTGAAATGAACTAATTATTAAAAATTATTCCTGCAATTAACTATTGACTAAACTTTTAGTCCATAAAAATCTGTTTCAATAAATATAATCTATATATTTTTCATAATAAATAAAAGATGGCAAGAAATTTTTTGCTTAATTCATTTAGCAATTACTCTTCAACGAAAAACAATCTTTATAAGGTTATACTTGTACTGTTGAATTTTTTGTGAAAAATTGGATTTCTTCATTTCACAACCATCTATGTCAAGAGAATTTTGTAATTGTAAGAATCAACATCTAAAATTAAGAATGTTTAATTTTTGTATAAGAAAACATAAAAACTATCAGTATTTAATAATACAAACTAAAAAATAAAATATACTCAGAATAACATTTTGAATATATTGGTCAATCTTTCAAATACAAGAAACTGAAGTACTATGTCTGTTTTATTCTACTCAGAAATCTTCTGGTGTTCAGCCAACATATGTGTATAAGTAGATAGATAAATGTTTGAAAATCTCAGAATTTTTACATGTTATCTATTGAGAAAATGTTAGAAACTATTTAGTGTGTTTTATTTCATTGTAATAAGTATTTATAAAATACAGTGAATGATGATGAATAAAATAACCATTCATGTAATTTTAAATATTTAGTCAAAGGTTTTCTGGCCCTCGGAATTTGCATTTCTTTTTTTTTTTTTTGCAATATTGTATTATTTAATTTAGAAGTTGTTTTCACAAACATTTAATATGGGGAAATGTTAAAAATGATATTAAGTAAGTAAAGTATGACATGCATAAATACTCCAATTTTATTCTAGATTTGAAAAACTTAAAAGAGTATATGTGCATTTCTTACATTTATATATCTGAATAAACCTAACCTCCAGTTAGATTTATTACTTAATATTCTTAAAATGCAAGAAAAACTTGTATGACTACACACTCACCATAAGTATGGGTTTCAGAGAAAATTAAACTAAAGAGAAATGGAAGTAATCAGTCATCTATCACTGTGTATAATGATGCAAACTCCTCTACCACTAGAGCCTTGGCTTCAGGAAAAAAGAGCTATACTTCCTGAAGATCTATTATGCATCGAGAGAGCCTGACTAAGCACTTAGCCCACATTATCTCATTTAATCTTCACAGCTACACACTTTTTCTGAATATTTTATTTATTTTTAAAATGTACTTTTCAATTACAGTTAACATACAATATTATATTAGGTTCAGGTTTTTAGCATAGTGATTAGACATTTATGTACCTTATAAAGAGCTTACCCTAATAAGTCTAGTACTCATCTAACAACATACAGTTATTAGAATATTATTGACTATATTCACTATGATGTACTTTTCATCCTCATGACTATTTTAATAACTGGCTATTTGTACATCTTAATCCCTTCCTTCCCCTTTTGTACCTATCCTCTCAGTCCCCTTTCTATCTGGTGACCATTGATTCGTTATTTGTATTTAATAAGTTTGTTTCTGTTTTGTTTGTTCATTTTGTATGTTAGATTCCACATATAAATGAAATCATGTGGTATTTGTCTTTCTCTGTTTGACAATATAATACTCTCTAGGCCCATCCATGTTGTTGTAAATGGTAAGATTTTATACTTTTTCATGGTTGAGTGATGTTCCATTATATATATCATATTTTTTTCTGTATATAAGATGACCCTATGTATAAGACAACCCCTATTTTTCTAGCCCAACATTAAGAAATCAATACACAAGTTTCTTCCATGTATAAGATGACCCCAAATTTTTGGTCTAACAATTTTAGACAAAGTATTGTCTTCTACACAGAAAAATACAGTATATACTATTTCTTTATTTATTTGTCTCTCAATGGACACTTATTTTGCTTCCATATAGTGGCTATTGTAAATAATGCTACAATGAATATAGGAGTATACATATCTCTTCTAATTAGTGTTTTGGATTTCTTTGACTAAGTACCCCAAAGTGGAATTGCTGGGTCACATGGTAGTTCTAGTCTTAATTTTTTGAGGAACTCCATAGTCTTTTCCATAATGTCTGCATTAATTTACAATCCCACCAACCATGCACTAGGGTTCCCTTTTCTTCCCATTCTCACCAACACTTATTGCTTGTTGATTTATTGAGATAGCCATTCAGACAGATATGAGATGATATCTTATTGTGGTTTTGATTTTTATTTCCCTAATAATTAATTATGTTGAGTATCTTTTTATGTCTATTGACCATTTGTATGTCTCAGCTTATCTTTAATTACATTGTTTATTATTATTTATTATTGTTGTTGCTATTTGGTGTTAAGTTGTATGAATTTCTTATATATTTTGGATATTAACCCTTTATCATTGCCAAATATCTTCTCCCACTCAGTAAATTGTCTTGTTTTGTTTATAGTTTTCTTAATGACGCAATAACTTTTTCATTTAATATAGCACCATCTGTTTATTTATTTATTTAGTTTTGTTTCCCTTGCCTAGGGGAAACATGTACAAAAAAAAAGAACATTGCTAAGAGCTGTGTCGTAGAATTTACTGCCTGTTTTCTTTTAGGAGTTTTATGGTTTCAAGTCTTACATTTAAGTTTTTAATCCATCCTGAGTTTATTTTGCATATGGTTTAAGAAAGTTGTCTAGTTTCTTTTTTTTTTTTTTTTGCATGTTTCTTTCCAGTTTTTTCTACATCAGTTTATTAAAGAGACTGACTTTACCTCCATTGAATATTCTTGTCTCCTTTGTCATAGTTGAGAAAATAGGTATGAGTTTATTTCTGGTCTCTCTATTCTGTTCCATTGATCTATGTGTCTGTTTTGTGACAACACAATGCTGTTTTGATTACTATAGCCTTGTAGTATAGTTTCATGTAAGCTAGGGTGATAATTCCAACTTTTTATTTTTCTTTATTGCTTTAACTTTCACAACTGTATTTTGAAATTAATAGTATTCTTTCTCTTTACAGATGAGGGAAATGAAATTGAAAGTTTAAACTCTTAACCCTTTGCACTTGAGGCCTTTTTTGCTTGCACGAACCAGCCACTCCCCCGAGATGATTTCGGCCAAATTACGAAAACATTTTACAAGTACTTTAAAATCATTTATAAACAAACAAATGTATACAAATAATAAAATTGCACCAATTTATTTATTTTTATATCGAAAACAACAACATTTGATAAATATTACATTCTGTAATTAGTTTTCGTGTGATATTTCGTAAAACAATGCCCAAGATGCATCCTAGGTTTATCAGGACACGTATCACAGTAATACGTTACTTCCCGCCTACCTCCAGGCGTGTTACGGTCACAGCAAAACTTGCAGTCCCCCTTTGGCCCTTGTACTACTATGTGAAGCTTCCCATTGAGTCGGATTTCATCGGAATGCGACGTAGACACTTGCTCACGATGCTGGCGATATGATCCTCTCATTAGACTTGGCTAAAAATGTAAGCCGAGCCTAGTCCACGAAAGTATTTCCGAGAGAAATATCTTATCGCACATCGTAAATAAGCAGATCGAGTTACAAAAGACCGTAGCACTGTAGCAGCGTTGCTCGAGTTGACACTTCAAATCAGCCAGGCGCCGTAGCGGCACCTTGGCAAACAGTAGGATAAAGCATATCTGATGCTGGTAAGAGACAAATGAGAGAGAGACACACAGACAGACAGAATTTGAAAATTTAACATAAAAAAGACATAGTTTCCTAGATATTACCAGAAAATGGTGGGATGGGAATTTCTACTGAGGTATGGCAGTGAGAAAATCTAGCTGACCTAAAGGGAATTGAATAATGGAGGAAAGGCATCAAATAGCAAGAAACTCTGTACTTTCATGAAACTCCATAAAAATGATTACAAAATAACATTGATAAACATTGAGCAAATCCAAAGAAAGTGAAATCAATAAAATATTACTTATAAAAATAGATGGCAAATGGCCCAGCAAATAAAAAAAGTGATGTGGATGACTATCTCCTAAAACAGATTACAAAATTGACATACAGCCAAGAGGGCTATTATGGGGAACTCAGTGAAGTCCAATTAATTTTTATAATTGTCTTGGTGAAAATTTAATCTCTCAGAAGGTAAGACCAGAGAACCTCTAGTAGGCATTTAATTTTGAATAACAAAGATAGATTGATATGAATTGATGGCATGGAAATGCCTATCTTGTATTATCAGTAATGAAAATATTCCCTAAGTATACTATTTTGGACTACAAAAAAGCTGACTTCACCATTTAAATAAAAGATAATTTGTACTCCAGGGTAGGAAATTGTAAAAGTGTGATACCACAAAAGAAAAGCTACGATTATAAAAGGTTCCAATGAGTTGGAAAAATGTAGTTCTTTAAACAGTCCATTATAAATTTAATGGGAAAAATATTCACAGTAATTGTTAAAGTGCCATATATCCATAAATAGTAACACAACACCCATACATCAAAAGGAACAGAGTTAGGTTATTTTAATATCCTATCGATTAGGAAAATCAACAGATGTTGGTCTTTTGTTTTTGCGTATTGCTTACTGCTAGGGGCAAATGATCTAATAAAAATAAAAATAGTATTACCTAAGTCTGATTTCATTTTACTTTTTCTACTAAGTTCTTGAAAGTGGAAATCATAAAAACAACATGGATTTTAAAAATTATCTTCTGGACACTTTAAATAAATTTAAATCTATGCATTTAGAAGAATTTTAACATAGACTATTAAAATTGCCTAAAGAGAAATTCATGACATCAAATTTCCTTGAAAAAAGTCACACAGAATAGGAAGAGTTAGAAAAAACATCTCTACTTTTATAAAGAGGTGTATTAAATATATATATTAATGATTTAAAAGTATTTATAAGTACAATTTTAACCAGAATGTTTAATGAAAAGGAAGAGATAATCACTGGTAATTATAAGAAGCATACTAAAACTAATTAATACAAAAATAAAAGTATTGTATTTCTCATCCATTTTATTTTCTTTCTCATTAACAAATATTTATTAAAGGATGTGTGCTAGGCTGTAATAAATTGCTTGAGATATAACAATGATCAGAACAAACAAAAATAATGCTATAGTTTAATACTAGTTGAGTCATGTAGTCAAAAACCAAGACAAGTGAAATACGTAATATATCAGATGATGATAAACACTATTGAGCAAAATAAATAGGAAAGGCAAATAAAAGGGCTTGGCTGCATATAGTGGGTAATGAACAATTTTAAATAGAGAAGCTTCATGCAAAAGTGATATTTTGGCACAGACCTGAAGGAAGTGAGGAAGAAAACATTTGGACTAAAAAAAAAAAGTAGGTTTCAACAGTGTGTTAGATGTATCGTCATGCTCAATAAATTAACACAAGAACACTGACTTGGAAAGAAGGTTTCAGAAGGTAAATTATGGGAGATAAGGTCAGAGAAGTAATTTTGTAGCAAAATCATGTAGGATTTTGTCAGTCTTTATAATGCCTGGCTTTTATTGTGAGATGAGAAGTTATTGAATAATTTTGCCAGAGAGGCAACATGATTTGTCTTAGTTTTACCAGAGTCACTCAGCTATTGCATTGTGAATAATCTCCAGGGGTGTAAAGGTAGGATACAGAGGACAATTAATAGAATGAAATGTTTTATATAGGAGAAGGCAGTGACTTGCTCAGCAATGTCTTGTGAAAATGTTGAGAAGTAGTAACACTGGATTTATTTTGAGAGGTAGGGCTGAGAAAGTGTGCTTCATATTGGGTGGAAGACATAATACAAATAAAGAAATCAGAGGTGACAGAATACTTTTTGCACAAGCAACTAGTAGAATAGATTTACTTTCAACTGAAATGAGGAACAGTGTAAGAGGAGGATAGGAAGGGAGGATCAGTTTAAATACACTGAGATGCCTATTAAATATTGAAGTGGAGATAATGAGTTGGTAGTGAGAATTATGTGTCTGAAGTTTGAGTAGAGGTGTGAAGAAAACACACACATTTGAGAATCATCAATGTATAGAAAGCATTTGAAACCATGAATAATGTAATAAGTCTGAATTACATCAACAGGAGTAGGTAGGGTAAAAGAAGAGGTTCAGAGATTCAGCCCTAGATTACTCTTTAAGAGTAGAGAAGAAAAAGAGGGAACCAAGAAATGAGACCATGATGAACTTCTAAGTTATATAAGGAAAAATAAATAGAATAATGTATTTCCTATAAGGTAAGTTAAAAAAATAATAATAATACAGAGAAGTGAGGGTGAGCAATTCCATCACATGTCATTGAGTCAAGTAAGAAGAGGATGGAATATTAAGTATTCCTTCAGCTATGCAGTGCTAATTTGTTACCTTGACCAGAGACATTGTAGTGGAGTGGTTGGGACAAAAGATAGAAAAATGTGTGGGAAATTTTATAGAGAGGCATTTCATGATTCTCTTAAATATCCTCTGGACAACAGTCATCCCTCTGTGATGATTGTGCTTGCATAGCTACTTAATCAATTATACCCAAAAAGTTCTGAAACCTGGACTAATTTCAAATTGGAGGAAGAGTTGATGGGACTGGTGGTAAGGCTGCTGTTGTAGCCACATTCTGTCTTAGTCAACCTTGTGTGAAACATGATCAAAAGCATGGATGATATAGCTATCAAATAGAAGAAAACTACAAACCCAAGAGGACTAGCAAATGTAGTGAATGCTAGAATACAATGTGAAAAAAATTCAAAAAGCATAAAAATGAAACAAAAATTGAAAAGCAAAATTTAGCATGAATAATTGTCACATTCTACATTTATTTATCTTTAATGAATCTTATATATATCGATTGTTGGGAAGACAGAGACTAATTCAAGTTCACCAACAACATGAAAGGTTTAGTAGATTACAAGCTCCGTAAGACCAAATGATATAAAAAAGCTGGTGAAAAAGTTAAAAAGTATTAGACGGGAAAGCTGGGATGGCTCAGCGGGTAAAGCGCTCGCTTTGAAGCCTTGAGGACCGAGGATCGAATCCCGGCCCCGGCCCATGCGGACCCACATGCTGAACTGGGGTGTGCCCTCAGTTCAGTTCTTGCCAGGACCCATGTGGGAGGTTCCCGGCCCAGTTCCTGCCCTGCACAGCCCTGTGCCCGCCTGTGGAGTGAAACTATATGGAAAACTAATGTTGGCTGTGGAGACTGCTCTGGGTCCTCCCCCTTCTCTCTGTCTCTGTCTCTGTTTCTCTCTGTCAAAAATCAATAAAATAAATCTCTAAAAAAAAAAAAAGTATTAGATTGCACTAAAAGAATGATATAAATTAGAAAAGGATTTATTTTGTTTAATTATTTTTGTATTGATATATAATTAACCTAACATTCGTTTCAGAGGGTACCCAGATGGCTCAGTGGGTTGAGCACTTGCCTGGCAACCCCAGGGTCGGAGGATTGAGTCCCAGTCCCAGCCCTGGCCTATGTGGACCCATATGCTGAACTGGGATGTGCTTCCCATGTGGGAGGCCCCGAGTTTGCTTCTCACTGTGGTGAACTTCCCATGTGGGAGGCCCCCAGTTTGGCCCCCAGTTGCAAGGGCATGCCTCCCATGTGGGAGGCCCCTGGCTCGGTTCTCACCCTGTGTGCCCCCCCCCCCACCGCTGTGGAACAAAACCATGTCAAAAACTGATGACATGCAACTATGCAGACTGCTCTGGGCCCTCTTGCTTCTCTTTGTCTCTCTTTCACCTCTCTGTCTCTCTGTCAAAACAATAAAATAACTATTTTTAAAAATTTATGGAACATTAGTTTCAGGTTTAAAATGCAGTGATTTAATATTACAGTAAAATACTTTGAACAGTAGCCAGCACAATAAGTCCCATTAAAATTTATCACCATACATAGTTTCGAATTTTTTTCTCATGATGAGAACTTTCAAGAGCCACTCTCGTATCTACTTTCAAATACGCAATACAGAATTATTAATTATAGCCACCATGCTGTACATTAGACCCTATGAATTATTCATTTTATAACTGGAAATCTGTACCTTTTGACCCCCTTCACCCATTTTGCCCACCCTTACCACCCACCTCAGGAAACCACCAATCTATTCACTATATTCATAAGATCAGTTTTTTTTGTTGTTTTTTGCTTTGTTTTGTTTTAGATTCCATATGAATGAGATCATATCATATTTATCTTCTTCTGTCAGACTTATTTCACATAGCAAAATACCTTCAGGTTCAAGGTTCAATTTATGTTCTTCCAAATGGAAGATTTTATCCTTATTTATGGCTGAATTATATATATATATATACATATATATATATATATATATGTATATACACATATATATATATATAATTTTTTTTTTTACTCATTGATAGACATTTAGGATGTTTCCATATCTTCCCACTAACTGTGCACAGGTGTTTCCTTTTCTCCACATCCTCGCCAGCATTTATCTGTTGTCTTTTTGATAATAGCCATTCTAACAGGTATGCGGTAGTATTTCACTGGGCTCTTGATTGGCATCTCTCTGATGATGAGGGATATAGAGCATCTTTTCATACATCTGTTGGCTATTTATAGGCCTTCTTTGGAAAAAGACCTATCCATATTCTCTGCCCATTTTTTTATTCAGATTGTTTGTTTTGTTTTGTTTTGTTGCTAATGAGTCTTATGATTGTTTATATGTCTTGGATATTAATCCATTATCACATATATGATTTGTAAATATTTTCTTCTGTACAGTGGGTTGTCTTTTCATTTTGCTGGAAAAAAAATTTTTTTTTTTTTTCTGTTTTAAGGAGCACCACCTGCTTATTTTCACTTTTGTTGCCTTTACTTTTGGTGTTAAAAAAAAGGAAGAAAGAAATCATTGCCGAGACTGATTTCAAGGTGCTTACCACCTGTTTTCTTCTAGGAGTTTTATGGTTTCAGGTATTACGATCAAGTCTTTAAGCCTTTTTGAGTTCATTTTTTTGGTATGGTGTAAGATAACAGTCCAGTTTTACATTTTTAAGAATTTCTTTTAGAACTTGGAGATATTAGACCACCTGTGAAAAATTATGTGTTCTTCTGCAACACGGTTTAATAGAATTATTGGCAAACTGAATTGGGTTCATAAGTGGTAGGTCTGACTACAAGGGCTGGCTGATAAATTTTGCCTCCAGTTCAATAGAAAATTAAAGGAAAAGATGCTTTAATGAAATTTTAAAAATACCTATATCACTTATTTTCAAAGCTGCATAATTACTTTTCTGCAAAATCGCCACATATGTCAATATACTTCCATCAACAATATATTAGTTTTTTAAATCCATCCTTTAAAAAATGGGTGTTTTGTTTGTTTTTTATTGTTTTGACAGAAAGAAACAGACACAGACAGAGACAGAGAGAAAGGGCAGGGCCCAGAACAGTCTCTGTAGTTGTATGTCATCATACAACTCGGTTCCCACCTGTGTGCCCTCTGCCACCCACCTGTGTGGAACAAAACCATGTCAAAAACTGATGACATGCAACTTTGTTTCATTTTACACAGGTGGGCAGGGGCCATGCAGGACTGGAACCTCCGGCGGGGGGCCTCCGGCATTGGAAGCATGCCTCGGGTGGGAGCCAAACTTGGAGGCCCCCCACATGAGAAGCACACTCCAGTTCAACATATGGGCCCTCATGGGCCAGGGCTGGGACTCAATTCTTAGACCCCAGGGCTGCAAGGTGAGTGCTCAACTTGCTGAGCCATCCTGGTATCCCCCACCCACTTCAAATGAGTGTTTTTGAAACCATTTCCTCACTGCAGACTTTACCTCTTCATCATAAATGAAGCACCAGCCCTTCAAGTGTTTCTTTTGTTTTGGGAACAGGTGGACGTCACTAGAAGCCAGGTCTGGGCTATGCAGTGGATTCGGCAGCACTGAAAAAAGTCTATGCATTGTATGGCATCTCATGTTACTGCACTTCTATGAATCCTGGTGTTGTCATGTCAAAGAAGTGTTTCATTTCTTATTCCCATCCATTTGACTCATCTTTTTAATGCAGTAAGAGTTTCAATATAATATTCAGAGTTTAGTGTTTCTTTTTCAAGAAAGTCTGCAAGAACAACACATTCAGAATTCCACAAAAACATCAATGTGGCCTTTCCAGGCAAGGCCTGAGTTTTGAAATTTTTTGGCTGAGATGAATCCTCATAGGAGCATTCTGTGACTGTGAACTGTCTTTTGTTCTCAGAGTCATAATGATGGACCCAAGTTTTATCACCTGTAATAGTCTTCTTTAAGAAGTCCTTAACTTCTTTTCAAACATTTCAAAAGAACTGAAGAAACTTTTTCCACTGTTAGGAATTCAATACACCACACTGTTTGAACAGAACATGTGAACATTCTTCCATTTCAATGTGCACTGGGTGAAAGATGTAAGCATCTGTGTGTGCAAGATCAAGAATGATGGAGGGAAAAAAAAAAAAGGAATGATGGAGGGGAGATACCATGTGACTACACAGACCTGGTTATATCTAGATATATTTAATGAGCAAAAAATATTACAATGAAGACATTTATCAGCCTGCTCTCGTATTTAAGAGACCAGATCAGTTTTATGTTTTTACACTCATAAATAACATTACTTCTGTGAATTAACAAAAATTAACTGAATAAAAGTTCAATTTTCCATAGAAAAGACTCTGGGAAATGCCGTGTCAGACGAGGGAAAGAAAAGAAAATGTGTACTCCAAAGAGAAGAACATTGGCAGAGGAAGAATAAAAAATGGGAATAACTTTCTAACTTTAAATATCTGAATAGTGGCATAGAGCTGAGAACTGTGGAAGATCGTGTTTACCTTCTTTTAGGCAGGGAAAGTAAATACAACAAAAAGGTAGGTTTTGACTCAACATAAAGAATGTGACAATTTGAGGTGTTTGTATAAAGTTATAAAATCTTCATCACTGAAATATTCAAAAACCACATTTTTTTTAAAGCTTCTCTTTTTTTTAATTATTTTTGACAGAGAGAGAGAGACAGAGAGAGACAGAGAGAGAGAGAGAGACAGAGAGAGACCTGAACTGGGGGAGGTCCCAGTTCAGCACATGGGTCCACACGGGCCGGGGCCGGGATTCGATCCTGGGTCCCCGGCGCTGCAAAGTGAACGCTTAACCCACTGAGCCATCCCAGCTTCCCCAAAACAGCACATTTTGATGAGCATAAAATGTAGAAATTTTTAGGAGTTTTTTTTCTAAAATTTTTTTTGTGATCAATGATATATCTAATTATCCTCTAGGATAATTTCAAAATTTCAGATAGCTGATTCATAGGAGTTAATATTTTTCCTCTGATAATACTCATATTGTCCTTACTACTATAGAGAACATTATGAGCTATCCTCTTACCTGCCCCAAATTAGTGAGTATGAGCTCAAATGACTTAGTTTTTATTTTACTTAAGTAAAATACACTCTAGAAGAAAAAAAATAAAGAATTATAAATATCTATTAATTTCTATGCTAGATTCATTTTTTAAATTGCTACTTTTATGGATTATATATTAAGCATTATTTACTTCCATTTTCAGCATTAAATTTCTTTATGCCTATTGCTTAATATTAATGGGATAATTCTCTTTATGGGATTACTGTTTTACACTTGGCTCATTGAGTGAGGTTTTTTATCTGTCTTAAACTATTAATATTTAATTGAGAACCTAAAATTAATATAAAATAATATTATACATCAGCTGTAGCTGAAAAATTAATAAAGGGGGAAGAGTTGAAGAACAACAAATGGTTCAAATTTCTGTGTATAAAATAGAAGAAACAGATAATTTTTAAGAAAGGCTAAGATCTTAATACACATATACACACACACAAACACCTCCCTATGTATATATTTTCTTACAGATTAAGACCCAGTCCACCATCATGTGGTCTCATTGGGTTCTGGGTATGGTTAAACAAAATAAATACTTTGTATCAAGAACTGGAAAATTGGGAAGGTACATCTGCTTATTTGCCCAAAGAACAAGACAAAGTATAGTGTGACATAGGAAGTATATTTTAATATTTCCTTTGAGTTCACCTTTATATGTGTTATAAATGTTATAAAATATAGGAAATAATTAATATATGACGAGTACTTTGGAAAATTCTTAGTTTTCAGGGTTTTATTTCTTCAGCAGACATTTCACAAAATGACCTCTCCAAAATTTCCATTTCACCTACAGAAAATGGATTTCACGATAAATCCTTTTCTTCTGTTTCTGCCAGGACTTAATGGGAATCTCTCTGTTTGTGAATAAAAATATATTCAAAGAAACTAATCCTATAAAGTTTTCCCATTAAATAAATATATAATTAGTAAAACCACTCAGGATCATATTTATTTCTGGATCTATTTCCTTAGTGTATAAGTTGTTTTGTTTTGTTTTGCTTTGTTTTGCTTGTTCATTTATTTTTGTTCTGTTTTTATTGTTAAATTTATTACAGTGACATTGATTAGCAAAAATTACATAAGTTCTGGGTGTATAATTCTACAGTTCTTCATCTATGTATTATAATATGTGTTCAGCTTTCTTTCCTTCCCCATTTATTTAGCTCCCCAACCCTTCTCTCCCACCCAGTTCATAAGTTGTTCATGTACAAAGTTCCCAATGATGGCAGCAACATAGCTTCTAAATTATACTATAATACTTTCAAACGGAACTAAAAACATCATATACTTGAAGCATTTGAAACGATGATTGGAGCTATGAAGATGCTCTACCTGAGAGGAGATCCAAGATGGCGGCATGAGAGGAGAACGCTGATAACTGCCTGGGAAGGGCCTTGTGAACAGAGGGGAATCCACAGGGGAAACCCTGAGAAGAAACCTCAACTAAGAGAACCACACAACACAGAACAACACCCAAAGGTTAGAGAAAAAAGGGGAGAGAGGGAAGGGGAAGCAGCGGTTTGGGGACAGAGACTTGGAGCGCGACCCGGGCCTGACAAAAACAAAGGGGGATTGGGGGACTACGGTCAAATTGGAGCTGGATCGAGGGCGGGCTGGAAGCCGAGACCTAGGGAGCGTGGAATCCCTACAAGACTGTGAAGAATTTAACATCCGAACTGAAGGGACAGCACGCAGTGCCCTAATCAGATCACAGAACCTAAAGTGGAACAGGGACTGTGGAGCAGGGCGGCGGCACTTCCCGGCGGGCGGGGTGAGAGCAGGGCACCAGCCCACAACAGCTCAGCACCCCTGATTTACGGAG
>PVKE010029361.1:0-20309 GCA_004027555.1 Craseonycteris thonglongyai | reverse complement strand
CTTTGGTTCTCACTATGGAAGGCTGTATGGAGATTCCTCAAACAAAGTAGGAATGAAATTGCCATATGATCCAGCAATTCCTCTACTGGGTATCTACCCTGAAAACCTTAATCTGCAAAGATATCTGTACCCACATGTTCATCGCAGCACGGTTCACAGTGGCCAGAACATGGAAACAACCAAAATGCCCTTCGATAGATGACTGGATAAAGAAGATGTGGTACATTTACACAATGGAATACTACTCAGTGATAAGAAAAGGTGAAATACAGTCATATGTGACAACATGGATGGACCTAGAGACCATCTTATTAAGCTAAATAAGTCAGACCGAAAGAATCAGGAAACATATGACCTCACTTATAAGTAGATTATAAAACTGAAAGTAACAAAGAAACAAAGACTTATGGACACACCTAATAATTTGGTGGGTACCTGAGTGAAGGGGGAGGAGTGGGAGTGAGCAACAGATGATGAAAGGAGAGCTGATTCTGGGTGGTGAGAACATAATGCGATGCATGGGTGATGTGATGTGGACTTGCACATCCAGAAACTATCTAATTGTTACCAATCAATGTCACCCCAATAAAGTTAATAAAAAAATTATTTGTTTCCCTGGGTTTTATCTATGAAATGGAATAATTATATACATATAAATATAGCCTCCATTCAAGAATCTCCTTGTTTTGTTTTGTTTTTTCAAATATTTAACTTAATCGTTGAAGCTGTTTAGTCAAAGTGTGAGCAGGGAAAGCAATTTCCTAAATAATACATATAAAAAAGTACAATGAATTCCTTTGGACTGTGTGGTAAGCTGAAATACATAACTTTGATAATTATAGACCCATTCAAATTCCAAGCAATAGAGTGTAAACCTAGTGTGTAATCTGGAGGGTGTTGAGAGCAAAGAAGCTTCATGTTCAAACACAGCTTTAATGTCTTCTCTTGCAATTTTTCGATCAATTAATGACCAATTAACACCTTAATCAAGACTCACTGGCAACCAGATAAATATAATAAACAAAACTTGGGAAGGTGAGAAAACAAAACAGAATGGTTTTGATGAGGTTAGTGAGTGAATAAGAAATTCTTGTTGGTATCCTGTTCTCACCTTTAGACTCTAAGGTTTGTGTTTTTGCTTTTAGTTTTCTCACATTCAAAGTAACAATGACATGTCTCTAAGTACTGTACTGTTTTAAAACTTCACAGAATTATGCTATTCTCACCAATGTGGTGGTTCTTAATGGCTCATGGAACTTTCTGTAAAAAAAATTTGTAATTATAAGAAACCAATAGTAAGAAAGGACTTTTATCAGAATTGGTAGATGCACTTATGTTTGTTACCCTAGCAATATTTCTCCTAAAAGAGGACTACAAAGAAAAATGATAGATCATAAATCTCTCATGGGGGAAACAGAAAAGATGTTTGAAATTGCCTTTTTAAGTATAGTAATTTTGCAATAAAACCAGACAGCTCATTTTGTGCTGATGCCTTTAAAACCCAGGAGAGTCCTTTTGCAAGCACCAGGGATTTGAGCAGACTCCCAAAGCCTTTCCTACCTTTCACTGCAGTGAAGCTTTCTCAAGGAAATGGCCACACAGAACCCGCAGTCTATGTATACAGGTATTTACTACAGGATTAGCAGAAATAAAAACTAGCTGAAAGAAACATTGGAAATAACCAAAATAACAAAATGTTTGATAATGCTTAGTTCTTAGACTGAGAATTATGCTACTATTATATAAAATATTATTTACTTAAAAAGCCAGTGTTTTTTAAACAGTTTTCTGTATCCACAAACTTGTTAATCGTCCTTTCATTGTGCAGGTACTGATTTTTTAATATCAAAATGTTAAGAAAATATGGTCCATAGTGTGTGTGTGAATGTGAGAGAAAGAGAAAATTCTTGAGGGTGTGCTTAATCTTATTAAATTCTAGCAACGTATTAAATATGAGGTAGTAATGAGAACTGCATTTTTCCATGTATAATGTACTCCCATGCATAATGTGCGCCCACATTTCTGGCCCAGACATCCAGAGAAAAATTATTTTGTTTTAATTTTTCAATTCAAATGTTTGCTTGTTTATATTTAGGCACTGTTTGGGTTTTTTTTGGTATTATTAATATAAAGGAATTTTAACCTTTATTTTTTAGCATAACTCATACATGGACTATGAAACTGAAAGCAACAAAAAAACAAAAACTCATGGACATAGTAAATAGTTTATTGGTTACCTGAGGATAAGGAGGGAGGTGGGAGGGAGAGAGGAAGGGAGAATCAATTTACGGTGATGGAAGAAAAACTGACTTTAGGTGTTGAACACATAATGAGACACATAAATGATGTACTGTAGAATTTTACACCTGGAACCTATGTCATTTTTACTAACCAATGTTACCCCAATAAATTTAACAACAAAACCACTGATTATCATATTCCAGGATACTTTTGCATACAGATATCATTATTGATTTTCAGAGTTATACTTTTTACTCATAAACATAAATAAAAGTATTAAAAACATTTATATATAGACACAGAAGTAGTACTACAGTACTCATGCATAATGAGCATCCTTATTTTTCACTCACAAATTTGGGCAAAAAAGTGAACATTATATTTTATACTTGGCAAAATATGGTAAATAATAAGATATGCATAATGAAAAATATGTATTCTAATTTCAGAGAATCGAGGACGCCAGCAGTAGAGTTGGGAAAGACAATGGTTCAGCTCAGAAGCTGTAAAAAGTGAATGCAGAAGAGATAGGATACACGTCTCTGGGCTGTGTCATCTGCTTGTCATTCCCCCTGTACTGGACTTCTGCACACAGATTTTCTAGGGTAAAGGGAGCAGCGAATGGAATCGAGGAAGAGCTTCATTACCTGTCTGTTGGCAAATATTATTTCTGCATAAGCTTTCTCTCTTTTTAAAGATAGTAGAGAGACAAAATGCAGATGAAGTTTATGAGAAAATAATGGAAATAAAGTAAGAAAAAACATTCTAAAAAATTATAGAGAAAAGCATATCTCTGAAATGGATCAACTGAAACAACAACAGAACCTTTCTTGTATTCACAATAGAATGAGCAAAGATGGTGAATAGAGTAGTAAGAGAGTTATTAGCAGAGATCAGGTGTAGAAGAAATAGTAAGAAGAGGTACAAAGCAAGTAAATTTAAATTAAAAATAACAATGAAAGAAGGGAGAAAAGGGGTAAACTAACATAAATTTTCACCAAAATTCAGAAGAATAAAACTGCATAGAAAAAGTTACCCAGTTAGCATAACAAGAGAGAGAGAGAGAGAGAGAGAGAGAGAGAGAGAGAGAGAGAGAGAGAGAGAGAGAGAGAGAAAAGAGAGGAGGAAGAGAAAATCTAATTTGCATTTTCTCCCAAAATAATGAAGGAAAGAAGAAAGTAATATAAATAATAACAATATTAATGAAACAGAAGATATGTGTTAACATTGTAAATAAATGTTCTCCAGGTATAAGCCAGAAAAAGTAAGGCAAAAACCAAGAGTAAAAATAGAAATTTAAAAAATTTTGGCAACTATAATTGTTTTGAGAAAGAGAAGGGGAGAGAAGGAAGAAAAAAGGAAAAATTTGGTTACTGTATCTGGACACTTTTTTGCATAATAAAGTCAAAGATAAACTTCTACAAATATTTAGACAGAATAAGAACAGAAATCACCACCACCACCACCACAATAATAAAAAACAATTTTCATAGAATAGTTTTTTTTTTAACCCATTGTTACTAAATGTCTAAATACTACTGTTGAGAAACTATTCACAAAAATCAGAATTTATAAGATAAAGGTCACTCATTAAACAGAAAACAATTCATTGGACAAATATATAAGGACTCATGAAAAACACAATACATCTGACTTCCTTTAAAGACTTAGAGGAGGTAAATAAATACATAATGAATTACTTATCTTCAGGGAAGTAAAATTATGTTGTTTCATTCTGAAACTTAAAAATAAGCAAGTTTTTTAAATAAGGTTTTTGTAAAACTTAGAGGTAACTGCAAATGTATTAATACTGAAATATTATGTCATCTTAAATTTAAACATTCTTCCATAGGCCATTTCAATGATATATTTTTTTCTATTAACTCATACTAAAATGAACCTGTGCCATAAAAGTCTATAACTATAAAATCCTTATAATTATTATACCTATAAAAATTGGACACAAATTAAAGTTTAATTTTGTAGAATATTTAATATTACAAAAACTCATAATATGATGTTAAGGACAAAACTAGAAACAAAAGAGGCTATATAGATCAGATCCTATAAAAATGTGCTTGTACACACACAACACACAAGGCATCCGTAAAAATGTAAAAAGTGGCTATTGATTGATCATGATTTTGGAGATTATTTTCTTACTATATTTGTCTTTTCAATATTTTCAAATTGTCTTTAATAACGATATATTTTATTATAATCAGAAAAGGTAATTATTAAACTGACAGAGCTAAGTTGGTTATTCTTAAACTATAGAGAATATTGTTGAGATGAACATATATTAAGCACGTTAAATACATGTTATGTAGTTCACATCATTATCATTAAAAACTTTTCTTCAAATAACCCCAAAAATAATTATGGAAAAGTACCCATTCATACTTTTTAATAAAATATACACCTTGTATATTATAGATGGTTATTATTTACTATCATTAATGAATGTGTGTATTATTGGAATAAGACTTTTTTAAGGATCAATTCTAATCCTATGTTGCATTTTTTATAAATGCAAATACTCAAAAACCTGTCTATCTTAGCAAGTAGATAAATAAATAGATGGGATAGTAATAAGTTTTATTATACAATGTTTTCAATTATTTGAACTTATCCTGAATTATATGTAAAAAACAAAAAAACACTAAATGCTGTATTATCAAATTACATTTAATAATCTATATGTGGATAAAGAATTTATATCCCCCTTCAATTTTGTTAGAAATAAAATATAGAAACCACTTGACTTGTGAAGACATGTTTTTTTTTATCTGATCAGTAGAGTTATTCATTTTTCTAGGATGTAGAAAGTAAACAAATACATTTTATAGCCTCATTAATCTCTTATTTTGTGCTCCTCTGTCATTTGGAGACACCTTATTTAACCTAACACAATAAAAATGTTTGGAAGGACTCAAATGTTGATCATGTCAACATTTTTGTTGACATATAGCCTTTTAACATGAAATTGTGTAACCATAATTGTGATAAAGAATATTTTTATCAATCCCATGAAGTTACCATGACCAATTTTATCGTCAACCACTGTCTTTAAGCCCATGCCTACTGCTATGCGTTGTGTCACTAAAATTTAGGCTTTTTCTAAAAGTTTAGAAAAACTGGGTAACATAGTACCAGTCTTTGGTGTGGCTCCTTTCACTTAAATAATGCTTGAAAATTGATATGTTTTTTATCTTATTAATAATTCTTTTATGTTGCTGAATAGTACTATGGATGTTCCATACTGTGTTTACCCATTCACCAGTTGATGGGTATTTGGGTTGTTTCCAGGTAGAAACCATGGCAAATAAAATTTCTCTGAACATTTGAGAGGAAGTTTTCATTTCTTTTATGGCAAATATCTGGGAATGGGATTGCTATATTTTGGGATTTGGTCTGGATTTAAAACACATTTTAATTTATTCCATTTAAAATGTGAAACATAAACTTTTAACCATTATCCCGATATTTGCTGTCGAACACATTTTAAAGAAAAGACTGAATTCAGATAACAAAGGATACCTTTGCCAACACCAAATCATAAAACTCAAGAGCTAATGCTTCAAATTATAGGTGTCGATTATTGACACAGTGCTGCCCACATGGACAGCCCAATGCATCAGTAAATACTGGGTAGCAGAAATAATTTTATTTTAAAGATTTATTATTTTATTGTTTTTGACAGAGAGAGAGAGACAGAGTCAGAGACAGAGAGAAGGGGGAGAGCCCAGAACAGTCTCCATAGTACACATCATTGGTTTTTACACATAGTTTCATTCCACAGGTGGGCACGGGGCTGCACAGGGCAGGAACTGGGCCG
Organism: Craseonycteris thonglongyai; assembly: GCA_004027555.1. NCBI lineage: Eukaryota > Metazoa > Chordata > Mammalia > Chiroptera > Craseonycteridae > Craseonycteris > Craseonycteris thonglongyai. The sequence continues at coordinate 14,230 of PVKE010029361.1, read as the reverse complement.
GGGTCTCACCCCGGTGAGAACCGAACTGGGGGCACTCCCCAGTTCAGCATATGGGTCTGCACGGGCCGGGGCCGGGATTCGATCCTCGGTCCACGGGGCTGCAAAGTTAGCGCTTAACCCACTGAGCCATCCTGGCTTCCCAGAAATAATTTTATTTAAAGAGAGTTTATAATAATGCTGAGAAACATGAAGAAGTATAGTTAATAAAACTGAAATAACACATATTCTATAAAAATAAACATGTTCTATAAAGATAAACCTCATTGTCAAGCTTCCAATATATTTAATAGAATACAAAAATGCTCATGTTATATTAGAGAAAGAATGTAAACTATATGTAGTTATGATTGATATTTCCTATGTTTACATAAAGCACATTGACTATCTCTGAGAGGAGAAATTTCATATGATTTTATTTCCCACTTTATATCTTTCTTACCTTATCCACTTTTCCTATAATGAGGGTCTATATTTTTATAATGAAAACAAAAATGAATCTTAACATCTTATCTAATCTTTGGATGGTAAAGGTATTCAAAACAAAACAAAAAAACTCATAAAGAAAAAGATTGATAAATATATCTTCTGAAAAGTTAACATTTTCTATGTCACATATACTGTAAGCACATTTAAAGGCAAATTGCATATATATTGACAAAATATTAGTAATGATATTTAATTTTTATGAAACATAATAATATAAAATAACACCCCAAAAGCAAACTATTCCAATAGAAAATAGGTAAAGACCAGATAATTTACTAAAGAAATACAAGTAAACAGTGAAGTGGGGGGAAAAAAGTTAGTTCCAATACTAAAAGAATTCAAATTAAAAGGAAACATTATAGTGACAACAATTACATACAGTAATAACAGTTCAAAGGACCATGCTCTGCTCTTAGTATGATGTGAGGCAGAGAAAGAAAACAAGTCTAAGAGGTAATGCCTGAGAGAGACTCAAATACAGCAGAGGCAGGAGACCAGTGCACACTGGGGATAGAGAAGGGGAAAACTTCCATCCACATGGTTTTCCAATGCACGTGAGCTGGGTACAAGACATTTGTATTTAAGTATTAAAGTAAATGATGAATCCATAAATTCCTGGGAAAACCCAGAATCTAACATTTAGTTTAACATTTATTTATGCATATGAATTTACTGCACAATTTTTCATTGTTAACTGATTTGTGTTTAGTTTTGTTTCTAAGCATATTTTTGTATGTTTATTCTTTTTACTCAACTCAGGCATAACATTTCCACCAGTCAAAAACTATATAATTGGGGAAACTGGGATGGCTCTGTGGGTTAAGTGCACACTTTGCAGCTTCAGGGTCTGAGGATCGAGTCCTTGCCCTGGCCCGTGTGGACTCATATGCTGAACTGGGGTGTGCTTCCCATGTGGAAAGCCCCCAGTTCGGTTCTTGCCAGGGCAACCTTCCCACGTGGGAGGCCCTCGGTTTGGCCCCCAGCTTTTGGGGGTGTGCCTACCATGTGGGAGGCCCCCAGGCCAGTTGCTGCCCTGCTTGGCCCCTGTCCACTTGTGTGTAGCAAAACCATGTCAAAAATTGATGATGTATAGCTATAGAGACTGCTCTGGGCTCTCCCCCTTCTCTCTGTCTCTCTCTGTTTCTGTCTCTCTCTGTCAAAACAATAAAATAAATCCTAAAAAAACCTATTTTTTGATTTTTAATACACTCCTCTAACCAAGGCCCAATGAAATGTATACAGTAGCCTGTCTTTCCTTGCCTGCAATTTCTCTTTCCATGGTTTCAGTTACCCGCAGTCAACCATGGATTGGAAAAAGTAAATAAAAACATTCCTTAAATAAACAATTCATAAGTTTTTAAATTATTCTCAGTAGTGATGAAATCTCATGCGAGCTTGCTCTATCTCATTTCCCCCATGGGATGTGAATCATGAATCATCTCTGTTCAATGCAGCCTCACCGTATATGCTACTTACCCTTAGTCAAGAGCCTTCTCGGTAACCAGATCGACTGTTGTGCTATCTGAGTTACTTGTGTTCCCGTTCAAGTAGCCCATGTACTAACCTACCACTAAGTCACACTGCCTATGTCACTCACCTCACCCGATCTCATCACATAGGCATTGAATCATCTCATATCATCACAAAAAGAAAAAAGGTGAATACAGTACAGTAAGATATATTGAGACCACATTTACATAATTTTTATTATAGTATATTTTTATAATTGCTTTTTTATTATTAATGATTGCTCATCTCTTACTGTGCCTAATTTATAAATTAAATTTTATCATGTGTATGTAATGTATAGAAAAAAGTATACATGTTTCACTACTATTCACTGTTTCAGGCATCCTTTGGGGATCTTGGAAGATCCCCTCAGATGGGGGACTACTGTACATCATTGCAGCTTACAATGGCCTCAAGTTTGCGTACTCCACTCAATAAACATGACTCCTGCAGATATTCAGCATTATCTCTTTAGAAAGCAATCTAGTAAACTTTTGTTTGTGGGGGGAGGTGGGGATATTAAAACATTGTGATTTATGTTCCTTGAGGGATCTTCCTCTTACCACAGGTACATTGTCTTAAGAGCGATGGTCTGCTGGTACATATATCACTTTAGGCAAAATCCTTGTTTATTGTTAGTGGCAATTGTGATTGGCCATTGACAAGAAACTATGCTATTCTGATTGGTTAACATTCTGGACATACGTGTAGTTTAATATTTTCATTATTGCTTCCTTATGATAGTATTCATTCAAAACACACATTTTCTGGAACAATTTCTTCTGTTTTGCTCCATTTCATCATAGTTATACTGATATTTCAAAGACTTTCTAGATGCACACTGGACAACTTCCCATCGATCTTTTTCTTCAACCAGCATGGTAGTGTTTGATGTATTTTTTAACTAGAGCATGCAAGGCTCTCGAAATCAATGACTTAACAGTAGGGGCTGGCTACAGTGGTTCAGGACATTATTGTGGGTATAGATCTATAGTTCATTTTTAGCCATGGCATCCCCTGAGAATTTTCAGACCAACATTATGACAGACAGAAGTTGAAAGTCTCTAGACACAAGATACCACATCCAAGTGGAAGAAGATAAAAATGAGTGAGTGAAAACAAGAACACGACGCTGATGCATGGGAAGGTGTGATGCAGAATGATGGAAGGAGTGACCCCAGTCCTGAGGGTCAAACAGCTGCAATTTAGGAGAATCTGGCATTCCTTGAAGTTTAAAATTAGGTGTGGCTGATGGCAAATAAATGCGTGATAGGTGGTAAGAACTTAAAAAATTTCTGTCTTCAGTAAATAGGGGACACACTAGGAGTGTGTACGGTATATTTTACTTTATCTCCTTGATCTCAATGTATAAATTCTGGTTGAATATTGTGATTATTATTTAGTTATAAGGAAACAAAACTAATAATGAAGAGAATTATTTGTTGAGTGTCCACTGTATAACAGATACTGGGTAAGGTGTTTTTTCCTCCTACTATATGCCGGATAATGTTCTAAATGTTTTTACATTATTAAGTAATTTAACACTCTAAAAAATTATGAGATTGTTGCTATTATTATACCCATTTTACATTTGAGAAAACTGAATTTCAGAGAGGTTAATAAGCTTTATCATGTTATATGCTAGTAAGTGGTAGAGCTATCACACATACACACACTTATATGTACCTATTTAAATATACATAGATAAATTATCATTAAATATACACTCTTATTCTTAAAACATCCCTGACATTAACATTAATATTTCTATTTTATAGTATTGTATTATATAGAACACTTACACCCAGAGAATTTGAGCAAATTATCCTGTCATGCAGGTCATACATTGTGAAATCAGGATTCAAACCCGAGTCAATTTGACAGCAAACACTGCCCTTTTCCCAGCATGCCAAGCCTATAACCTGCAGGAAAAGAGTAAGACATTTTTACTGTGATGTAACTCATTATAAAACTGAAACTAGGTCAAGTGCCTGATACTCTTCTATTATAGAATAAAAATGTAACAATAACAGTAAGGCTACTTTAATCATATCCATTATTTGCTGACCATATATTTATTTCCTATTTTTCTTAACAGCCCTCTGACACAGGTTCTGCAGTTGGCATTATCCATTTTGTACAGATGATGAGGCAGTTGTTCAGAGATAGAAAGTACTTCACCCAAGATCATCAGGCTGAGTGGTGGAGGAAGGTTCTCTGGCACTGATCCCAGGGTTTTATACCATGCCCCCCAAATATGGCTTCTTGAAATTATATCTGCTTTCAGATTTATTTTTTTATATCTCCACTTCTCTACTAATTGATGTGAAATAAAAATCCACTTCTGGGTTGTTTTAGTTTTGCTTGGCTCCTGAAAGGGTCTCGTAAGAAGCATACATGTCATTGCTGTGGCCTGGCTGCTCAAACCGCTCTGTAAAAAGTTATGGTCGGGGCCTGGATACTAAATAATCAAAGCCAACTGTAAGATAAGTGGAAAAAGAGTGTGTTGATGGATACAAACAGTTGGGAAGGGTACTGAGCGAAACTCAAGAAGTATCTGGGAAACCCTGAAAACCACCAAGTCAAGATTTGAACCAAAGTCAGTTCTTGGTATCATGTGATTGGAACCTGCTGCTGCAGCACTGCCGTGAGACATGACCGCCTCCACCAGCATTCTCTGTGCTGCGTCATTAGCACCTGGGAAGAAAATCTAAGTCCCTTGAAATCAGGGATGTCCAATGTTTTGGTTTCTCTGGGCCACATTGGAAGAAGACAAATTGTCTTGGGCCACCCATAAAATACACTAACACCAACAATACCTGATGAACAACAACAACAAAAAAATCACAAAAGAATCTCATAATGTTTTAAGAAAGTTTACATGTTTGTGTTGGGCACATTCAAAGCCATCCTGGGACGCTTGTGGCCCTTGGGCTGCAGGTTGGACAAGACTGTGCTAAATCCTTGCAGCTTTACTTGAAGGTTTTAAATGCCAGGTGGCAGAAACTCTTTTTCTGACCCTAAGCACTATGTTCTTTTTCTAAATTCTAAGATAGCAGAGATGAAAATCTACCTCCTTGGTTTCTCTAGTGTGATGGGATCATGTCTCCATCAAGAATCAAAAAAATAGAATTTTGGAAGCCAAAATAAAAAAACAAATTTGCATTAAAGACAGGTAGAGTAAATTTGGACATCTGATAAAATCCTTCTTTGTAGTGGAGTCAAGCACCTAGAGCTTAAGATTCAAGAAAAGTCATCTCTCCCATTTTCTAACATAGGTACACAAACATACACACATCTGTAAAAATACATGTTGGGGCCTTGAGAAAATGTTCTCACTCCAGCTTGTGTACATACATAATCAGTTAGAAAACAGGTACTTGATTACTAATCACTCTCTTCCAGAAAGGCGCAATGGATTTATGGCGACAATGATTTTGAACACCTAAAAATTATTTTTTAAAAAATGGTCTAAGCAGATGAAAAGTGTTCTCATGTGATATAGTACTGATGCACAAACGCTATTCTATAACGTCTTCAAGTCCCCAATTTAAATATATTTTTTATTAATCCAGATTAGAATTTGCTTGCTATAATGAAAGATGGTGCTGTAAAATCCAGAGGTGTGGAACTGCATGAGAAGCTTCATGCTAAAACTAAAGACAATTCTTGGAGAAATCAGTACTGGTACGTTGCTGGGCTCATGCATACATTGTAAGATAACCCAGGGGAGCCCCTCAGGACTACCTGGGAAAAAGGCCCTATCCACGCATTTATGCATTGTGTCCTTAAATTCCGGTTTGTATATTGATGACTGACCATTTTACAAATATGCTGTCCTCTTAATTCATGCAAATGTCACAAATGAATGAAATGAATGGAAAGACATTTTCCAAATTAAAAATACCTTGATTTCCTTTCTAGAAAAAATAAAACTCATAAAATCCACCTATAATCTTTGGAAAAATGGAGGAAGTAAGAAAGAAAAAGATTACAATGTATAGTAAAACAGTAACTTGACTATAGAGTAGATTTATGATCACATAAAATTTTTAAATAGCATTAAGAGATTAGTCTTCTGTATATGACAGTTGGAGGACACTTGCAATTTTATTTTTAAAATAAAAGGCTCTTTTTGAGCTACTGTGGTGCCAAAGATGGCCCAAAACTTCAATATAATCTATTTTTACACTTTTACATGGGAGAGAAAAGATTAAAAAGAATATATAGAGCACATAATAGTAGAACCAATCTGCATATCTGAGTTGTAAATATCTTGAATAGGTTTCTTGAAAAGGGCACAAATGGAACTGTTGCTGCTGCAGCTGATTCAGGGACCACACGATTGAACTCCATTGCTAGGCATAATCCCTGACAATTTGTGGTTGTATTCTCCATGTCACACCACTCAGATTCTGCCTGTTGATATTTCTTGGCCCAGAAGAAAGACAAAATAGTCTTGATCAAAAAATCCTCTCCCTTTTCCAACAGTTGACTTCCTACTCAAGATAAATTATTTATGAAGGGGACAAAATTATGGTAAAAATTTCTCCCCCTATTAAAAGTAAATACATTAAAAGTGAACTTTGTTTTTAGAAAACTAAAATAATTTGTACACAGTTTGTGTGAAGACACATTAATGCTCATTGGGGAAAACACTGGATCTGGAGCCTGAACCCTGGGCAACTCCCACAGTATAGGGAGTCATAGAGAAATACAGAGACTTAGGGTTTTAGTGAAATCAAGTGTGAGATTCTCAAGGTGGACATTTTATAGACACTAACAGTCTGGAGTTGAACAGGGGCTCTATCAAAAGAAATTTCAGTGATGCTTGAGTTAAGAGTTCATACAGTTAAGTTGCAAACAGTTGATCTCCAGACCCAAAGTCTGATTTGGATATACAAATACAAAGAACCATGTTGAAAGAGAGAAGTAGAAAATTACGATTATTGTGCTGATGAATATAAAAACAAAGAGTGAACTAGTAATGAGCGTAAAAATAAATTTATTTGTAAATCTTTGTTTAAAAACATTGATAACTTAAGACATTTTATATCAATCCAATCCATCAAAAAATACTGAGGCAAAAATGACCTATGCCAAATCTTTTTCCTCAAGGAATTTTCAACATGATGAAGACAAAATTATACAATGTCTATGATGTAATGAGATGGTTCTATAATAGAGGAACAGGAAACATAATATTAGTCTTCACTATAAGAATCAAGCATAAACTCATCAAGTAGGCATTTGCTTTGGACTTCAAAAGATGGGCAGAATTTTCATGGATTTGAGGATTACATGGAAGAAATCTAGTTAGGAAGAAACAGCATGGTCAAACACATTGAGAGAAAAAAGAAAAAAAAATCATTGGCATATTTGAACAAAAACCTAAATAGTTGACTAGTGCTATGTAAGTGAATCAGAATACAAGTGGAATATGTAGTAAGAAATGCTGTTGTATTAAGATAGGTTAACACTTGATGGTAGAGTTTTTTCAGTTATGTTAGTTTATTTAGGGAGAACAAACTCATTAACATAGCTTTAAAATAGGAAGCTGTTGTATTTAGAGTTGATGAACATTTACAGTTTCTGTAATTTGTATCAAGTATACATGTCAAAAGACAGAGCATATCTTGTTAAATTAAAATAAAAAAAACTACCTATAAACTACGTGTGAGGCTTAAAGCAAAGTAGTTATTTCTAATTGCCACAACAATCCCACTAAGGCTAATATTGTTAATTATATTGTGCAGTGGAGGGCAACAAAACGTCATGGAAGTCAGTTAGCTAGCAAGTAACAGAGTCACAACTCAAACCCGATTCTGTTTCACTGCAAAGACCACGCTCTATATTATGGGGTTGGGTTTGCCTCTAGACAAGTTGATAGAAAGCATGACAAAAATGAAATTAGCATTATTTTGGGGACAGGATCTCAAAGCCATGGTTGCTGATATCCGAACACCATCTTCAATAGCCCACAAGCTCTAACCAAGGGAACAGACGCCCCAAGAATACTTGTGCAACTTCTTATAGTGTAGCAAGTTCAGGATCACTAGCTTGTGGGGAATAGGAAAATCGTTTTCTTATTTCCACAGGAAAACACAATTGTGTACTCGAATAATAAAGGGGATTCCAACAGATTTTCTAACATGGTACATGGAGCTCATTGGACATTATAAATATTCAATTTTATTCCAGAAGAAATAAATTTTTTCTTGCTTCATAATATTTTACAATCACTACAATAAGAAAACATAGCAAATGGTATACCTGCATTTTCACGTATACATATATATATACACATACATATTAGTAGATGATATATCATATGTAGCATATATAGCATATATAGAGAGGAGATTAGCAGGCAAGCTATTTTTTCTTATGTGCTCTAAAAAGGCATAAATTGCAATATATGTACTTTCATTAATCTTGGCCTTAATTGCCTAAATATTTTATCTTGATGATAAATAGTTCTTTGCTTTGCTCATCTCAACGTACAGGACTAATCAAAATACCACATCAGGGAAAAGACATACACTGAGATGGAAAAACTTAAGAAGTGAAAAAGTAACAATTTTAAGTAGCTGTTAGTTGGTTGAGATAGCATTTTAAAATATTTTACCAACAACAAATTTTAAAACAAGTTCCTAGATATAGGCACACATAGTCATTATAAATATATATGTATGTATATAATGTGTATATGTGTGTGACAGCACTTAGTGGTGTAGTGCCATTCCACTTCTCTTTGTTTTCAGGATAATATTGACTCATGTCCTCCAATAGATTACTATTTTATTTCTCCCTGATTTAATTGACAGGACCAACTCAGTCATTTGCCAGAGGATGGATGATCAACAACCTTGTGATTAAAACAGAGACAGTGTATCTTTGTGTTTTACATTGAGAAAAGGAAGTCTTTTGCTTCTCTTTTATTTCTGCCATCTGACAATATGATCCAATAGGCATAATATAATGGACTCCCTATATACTTAAAATAAAATATAACCTATTACCATAACTTAAAAGGTTCTGCATGATCTAGCACTTGTTTTTCTGACCTTATCTCCTTTCTATTTTGTTCTCCTTGCTATTTCTTAAACACATCAAACATGTATGTGAACATATATGTTAGGACTATTTCCTCTGCTTGTTCCACTCTTTCCTTCGGTAAGAAGTCTACTATGACTATACATTACAAATATTAAAATACAGATGTCTGAGCCCCATCACCAGACATTCTAATTTAAATAATTTTTTTAAAGATTTTATTTTTATTGTTTAAGAGAAGGTAAGAGAGAGAAAAAGAGAGAGAAAGAGAGAGAGATGTGGGGAGGGCCCAGAGCAGTCTTCATAGTCGTGCATCATTAGTTGTGACATAGTTGCATTCCACACAGGTGGATGTGGGGCCTCACAGGGCAGAAACTGAACCGGGGGCCTCCCATATGGGAGGTGAGAACCCTCGCTGCCACGCCATCCTGGAGGCTACCAGTTGCGCTGCAGTTCAGCATATGGAGTTGCGCTGGCTGGGGCTGGGAATGGAACCCCCATACCTCGCAATTGTGAGTCAAGTACTCAACTTCTGAACTGTCTTAGCATCTCAGATTTAAATAATTTAAAATGGGGCCTATGCATCAGTTTTGGGGTTTTTTTTTAATTCACATGGGTAATATCAATTTATAAACAGGCTGAAAAACTTTGCACTAAATCTTCAAATGATGAATTTAGATTTCTACTTACTGTCTCATAGAGATATCTTTTTTTATGTTCATGTAAAGAAACTCAACTTTATAATATTATCACTATTAGAATTCATACCTTTTTTTCACTTGTTTATTATTTATCTCGTCCACTATAATATTAGCTCCATATTAGCAGGATTTTGTGTGCTGCTCATCATTATTTTTTTGTGCTATAAATACTCAAAAAATCTCTGTTTAATGAATGAACATCTGGCTGATAAAATAAAATAAAAAGGAAAGGAATGTTAGAAACATTTATAGTTTATCAAAATACATTTTATGTATAACCTACATTTATTGGAATGTTACAAGTATACTTGTAGAAGGGTTTGTTGTATATGTGTGTGCATGGGTATACAATCTGAATCCACCTGGGCCTTGCTAAATATGGATGTAAATAAGATCACAACAAGACTCATAGCAGTTTTTCTTGGTTAACTTCACCTGTTCAGGTAAAACACTTGTAGTTTTTCTGGACGCATGCCAAAGCATTCTGCAGTCTTACATATTGCCTTGAGCCAGCGTACTGGTTGGTGTGTTTGTATAAACCACTATTTTTATGCCGTGTTCCTTTGTACTCGTAACTCATGGTTGCTATCCTAGCATTCTAGGACTTATGAACCTCTCTGAGGATAACCTTACTGGGGTTACTGCTTCTGCTGGTGCACATCATAGGAATGATAATGATCCTGGTCAGGGTGCCCTCTTCTGATGTTTCCAGAGCAGCCAGCCCTCTGGGGGCCAAGTCTGTGATCTGTGCAGAGATGGAGAAAATGACCCCTTTTCTCCCTTAGTTCAAAGTTGGGCTTCTGGAAGACCTACTCACTTTTTCTGTGGCCTGAAGTTATACAAAGTACCACGTAAAAGAATACCCCTCAGCCTTGGCCTACATACTCCCTCCTTTCTATCTGTGGGGTTTAAACAGAAAAACTTGTAAGTGGCAGGGGACACATAGCCTGTTGCCTTTCACTTTCCCATTTCTCTATCCCATCCCACGGCCCATGTCAAAGGGACTCTTCCTTCTCTGTGTGTTGAGCTACACAGTCTGTGAGGTAAGGGCATAGAGATACTATGGTCCCACTAGTCTAATATGAACTTGGGTTTATATTATACACACATAGAAACACACTGATATATACATATAAATATGTGTATATACAAACACACATATATGTGTATGTCTGCATGTCTGTGTGGGTACTAAATGTAAATTCAGAATTATAGAGCTAGACCTGGATTTGCCTTTTATGGGTTGTATAAAGCTGGGCATGTCACTTAGCCTGTGGAAATATCAGTTTCTTCATCTGTAAATGAGGAATTTCAGTAGATATATAGTATTTACACATTTAATGTTCATGGTGTCAACTCTGCAAGTGACCATGACGGACCATGACTTGTCGTGATTTGTAATTGTACTGAGGCATGAAATTGAGGTTCTTATACAAAGGGGCTATTGTGCAGAAATGAGCCAGTTAGCTGGGGCGTGAGCCTTGTTAAGTGCTCAGCAGGACACTAGTCACATGGTTCATTGCAGCCTGACCCTGCATACACGGTAACCTTCTTGAAGCAATTAAAAAAGAAGTATAGGGCTTTGGGAAAAAATAATAAAAAAAGAAAACAAAAACACGGGCTTCTGGTGTTGGTGGATAGAAATGGGAAAAAACAAAACGAAACAAAACAAAACTTAAAGGTGTTCAATCTAACGATGTCTTAACAGTGAAGAGCAGAGTTCTTTAACATTTTTTCTCATGTATGCCCTAAAAGACTGTTGAAAAGTGATATGCCACCATACACATTTTAAATTGACATTTAAATTTTCTGTCATAGGTTTAAGTACTTGTAAATGATGTGATTTCTATCATGTTATAAATATTGGCAATTTTAAATAAAATTATTTTGTCATTCTTAAATTGGTTTCAAAGTATCCATATATCATAGTGACTGGATAACCACTATTATCCATTACAAAAATACATGAACAAGGTCCTTTTAAGAGGAAGTTACATCAGTTTTACCTCTTTAAACTTATATTTCCATCCCACTTGACCTCAGAATTTTACCTTAATAACATATATTTCATGTTTGAAAGCCTATCATTGATCATTCAATCATATTTACTTATAACAAAACATATGCATTTAATTTTTATAAATTTCCTGGGACCATAGAGTTCTGTTTAAAAAATATCTTGAGTTGAATTGTCGTTATAATTTATGCAATACATAGAAACAACATGTTTATAATATATGTTGATATCATTAGCATAAAAGAAAAAATTATAAATAAGTTCTTAAGATATATGAAACATATCTGTGGATAAATATGACTTGTTACTAGAATGAGCCAAGACTCAGCATTGATTCTATCTGTGTTTTTGTTTTTATAGATAAAAGTGCTAAAAAATGTTGTCCACATAAAAATATAGATGGAAATGAAAGACATTTTATTATATAGACACACAATTCTTTGACCACTTTCCAAATTATATGCCCTAGTGATTTTTTATTAAATATTGTTTGATGATATATTAGCCATCAATTCAACCAGGATCTTCTTTAACGTTTCTTTAAGCTTCTTTAGTGCTTAACCTGTTGAGCCATCCCAGGTTTCCTGCTTTTCTTATATAAAGTGAAAGAAGAATGATTATGAAAGAGGAAATTGGAAAGAATTCTCATTTGATATGTATGTTCTCAGGTATATGAATTTTAGGAAACAGTATATATGGAAGTTTATGATCTGGTATGCTTTTCTAAAATATCCAAGTACTCACATAACCATTGGGAGCCTAGACACTCCATTTCAAAGACCTCCATTATTAGTTATATATTCATAATAGAGTATGAATATTTTAACAATGTTATACATGATACTCATGCCGTACTTATAGAATTTCTTTAAAAACTTATTACTTCTTTGCATTCCATGATAGAAGTGTCATGCTAATTGAAATTTTCAACTTTGAAATTCCCACAAATCTTAGGAAGTATACCTCCTTAATGTAATCTAGGGCCCCACCATAAAAGGTTAATCTGAGACTCAATGAGATAGAATAGGTGGAAGTGTTACATTGATTGCAAACTACCATAAACACTTTCTGATATGAAAGAATTGGCATCCTTGTGAAAGAGAAGAAAAGAAAGGCTAGTGGCTTTGGAGGACCTTGTGCAATGTGGAGCAGTCTAGAAAGTTATGTTTAATAGCAGCCAAAGGGTCCAGGCAAAAATATTACTTCAGGACAATAGGAACCACAACAGAAAGCAAATATGCATCTAGCAAACCAAATGAGACAGAATTAAGATTAAAAAAGAAGAGGGGAACCCAGGATGGCTCAGTGGGTTAAGCGCTCACTTTGCAGCCCCGGGGACCCAGGATTGAATCCCGGCCCCGGCCTGTGCAGACCCATATGCTGAACTGGGGAGTTTCCCCAGTTCAGTTCTCTGTCTGTCTCTGTATCTCTCTCTGTATCTCTCTCTCTCTCTCTCTCTCTGTCAAAAACATGAAAATAAATAAATAAATAAATCTTAAAAAAAAAAAAAAAAGATGAAGAATTAGGACTGTGTTTTCTGGAATTCAGTTTGAGCAAGTAAGCTAGTCTGTGGCTAAAGGTTAGTCCTGAGGACAAAGATTCTATGTTCTGGTTCTACACTTCATTTCCATGCTTTTTTTGCATTTCCTTTTTTTTTCTGTTTTGTGATTCTCTTACGGTTTTCTTGTAAATCTCTAAGTGTGTTTTTACTGAAGCCAGAAGAAAATTACTTTACATTCTCTGAAGCCCATATTACATCAGTGATCAGAGTGCCTCTAGAAAGAAGACACCAATAATCTTCTAACTGGCTCTGTATTTTCACTCATTTACTTCCAACCCATTCTCTACACAGCTGCAGAATTGAGCTTTTAAAAATGAAAACATAATACCTTCTCCTCCCTCCTTAAAAACCTCCTACTGGCTTTCCAGACTGCACTTAGAATATCGCATATGTTATGTGGTCTTACATAGTGGTGTGTTATAACTGGCTTGTACAGACCCATGAGATTGCTGTTAAATTATTGTTAAATTTTGTGAGATGATTGCTAAGAGACCATTATTAAAAATTAAATTATATAGCCCTACAATTAAATAAATTATATAAAATGAAAGGTAAGGAATAGTCACAATTTATCACTTCTTAATTATTTATTTTACATCTTACTCTTATGTACCGGTATGTTCTTTTTTTTTTATTGTTTTTGACAGAGAGAGAGAGAGGGAGAGAGAGAGACAGAGACAGAGACAGAGAGAGAGAGATACAGAGACAGAGAGAGAACTGAACTGGGGGAACTCCCCAGTTCAGCATATGGGTCCGCATGAGCCAGGGCCGGGATTTGATCCTCGGTCCCCAGTGCTGCAAAGTGAGCACTTAACCCACTGAGCCATCCCGGCTTCCTCATTATGTATGTTCTTAAAATTGTTTATGTTTATTGTAAATGTATGGTGGAAATGCTATATA
>PVKE010029360.1:0-20326 GCA_004027555.1 Craseonycteris thonglongyai | reverse complement strand
GAGGGGAGGTGGGAGAGGTCACCAGCATTATGGACACACTCAATAGTTTGGTGGTTACCTGGAGAAGGGGGAGAATGGGGGAGGGAGAGTTGTGGGGGGAGGTGGGAGTGGGCATCAGATATATGGTGGTGGAGGGGGACCTGATTCTGGGAGGTGGGCACATAATGCAATGCATGGGTGATGTGATGTGGACTTGTACATCTGGAAACTACCTAATTGTTACCAACCAATGTTACCCCATTAAATTTAACAATAAAATAATAATAATATAAAAAAAATTTTTTTTTAAATTTCTGACAAAATTGATTATATTCTAAATAGTCTGTCTTTTGTTTCTAATCTCCCATCCATACAAAAAATAAAATAATAAATTTTACTGGAAATTAAAAAAAAAAAATGTTATTTTTGAAACTAGAAAATACAAATAACATAAAACTGAAATGTTTTGTTTGTTGTTCTAAAACTATACTTCCTTTACGTTCCTTATATAACACTACAAGTGAAAAAGAAAAAAGACACATGGCCTTTTTACAGATTGGCTCAGGCAAACAAGTTCTAGTTCACTGAACATAACTCCATGTTTGTCTTCATATTTCACTGAAGAGAAAAATGTGGGGAGAAGTAGAGGGAGAGCTTGATACTTGATTTGTCCAAGCCAGACACTTTTTCTTTTTTTTTAAAGATTGATTTATTGTTTTTGACACAGAGAGAGAGAGATACAGAGTCAGAGACAGAGAGAAGGGGGAGGGCCCAGAACAGTCTCCATAGCTGCACATCATTGGCTTTTCCACATAATTTCATTCCACAGGTGGGAGTGGGGCTGCACATGGCAGGAACTGGGCCGGGGTCTCACCCTGGTGAGAACTGAACTGGGGGCACTCCCCTGTTCAGCATATGGGTCCACAACGGGATGGGGCCGGGATTTGATCCTCAGTCCCCAGGGCTGCAAAGTGAGCACCTAACCCACTGAGCCATCCCAGCTTCCCCGCCAGACACTTTTGATTAGTCTAGCTCTAGTCATTATGAATCTATTTATAGGCCAATATTAGATCCTGTTAATACAAACAAGTTTGTTTTTTTTTTTAATTGTGAGGTTCTGGATATTTTCTTATCCAAATTACTTTAATATCATTTTCTGGGATACCTATCATATATCATACGCTGTAGTTGGTGGAGACACTAAGATTTGGGGTAAGCTGGGATGGATCAGTGCGTTAACGCTTGCCTTGAAGCCCCAGGGACCGAAGATCAAATCCTGGCCCCGGCCCCAAGCAGATCCATATGCTGAACTGGGCTCTGCTTCCCATGTGGGAGGCCTCCAGTTTGGCTCTTGCCCTCCCCACCCCCACACCCCCACCTACCCCCACTCCATCCCACCCCAGGTTTGGCCCTGGCTCGAGGGGGTGTGCCTCCCATGTGGGAGGCCCCTAGCCCAGTTCCTACCCTGTGAGGCCCCCACCCACCTGTGTGTAATGAAACTACCGGGTATGTCAAAAACTAATGACGTACAACTATGGAGACTGCTCTGGGCCCTCACCCTTATCTCTGTCCCTCTGTCTGTCAAAAACAGTAAAATAAATCTTAAAAAAAAAGGGGGGGGGGGAGACACTAAGATTTTTTTAAAAGCTCATGGGAGTTATAAAACCAGTGATTAAAGCAAAAACAAAGTACTATGGAAACTTCTGTCAAACTACACAAGCCAGAAGTAGAATAAGTCAAAGTACTAAGAGTTAAGAAAATAATCCATATAGAATTCCAGACCCAGCAAAAATATCTTTCAAAATGGAGGCTTCAGACAAACAAAACAACATATGTGCATTATAAGAAATGTTCAAAGCCATTCCTTGGCCAGAGGGAAATACTACATCAAAGTTTGGATGTACACAAAGGAATAAAAAAGTTTTCGCAAAGGTACATAATTAAAAATATACATAAGTGACTTTTTTAGTTTTAAAATTTGATGTCTATATAAAATATTCATTAAGTCATACATACGTAAAACTAAAACATGGTAAGAATAATACTTAAGAGAAAGAAAAAAGCAGTATATTCTTGTAATGTCACATTATCCATGAAGGTAGACTGATAAATTGAAGATGTACATATTTTAAACCAGGAGAAAAATCTTCATGATCACAAATTAGGCAAAGTGTTCGCTTTCTGTTTTTTTGCTTGCTTGCTTTTTTTGGGGGGTGAGGGTTGGGCATAAAAAGCACAAATTATAGAAGAAAAAAATTGCTAAATTGGATTTCATCAAAATTTAAAACTTCTACTCTTTGAAATTATTAAGGAAAGGCAAGCCACAGACTAAGAAAAAAAAACATTTGCAAAACATGTATCTGACAAGGAGCCTGTATATAGACTATATACAAAAAGTCTATGAAAAGACACTCAACATTATTAGTCATTAGAGAATAAGAAATAAAACCACAATGATATGCTACTACACATCCACTAGAACAGCCAAAATCAAAGACTGAAAAAAATGAAGTCTTTGTGAGAATGTGAAGTAACTATAATGCACAGGTAATAAAAACAAGACTCAAATGTTCACAGAAACTTTGTTCCTAGTAGCCAAAAACTGGGGAAGCCGGGATGGCTCATCAGGTTAAGTGTTCACTTTCCAGCCCTGGAGACTGAGGATTGAATCCTGGGCTGGGCCCATGCAGACCCATACACTGAACTAGGGTGTGCTTGCCATGCAGGAGGTCCCCAGTTCAGTTCTTGCACCCCTATTGGCCCCTGGCTCCAGGGGATATACCTCCCATGCAGGAGGCCCCCAGCCCGGTTCCCACACTGCGCGGCCCCCACCCACCTGTGTAGAACAAAAAAAACCATGTCAAAAACTGATGACATATAACTATGGAGACTGCTCTGGGCCCTCCCCATTCTCTCTCTCTCTCTCTGTCTGTCTGGCTGTCTCTCTCTCTGTCAAAAACAATAAAATAAATCTTAAAAAAAAAAAAGCCAAAAACTGAAAATAACTGAGATATTCCTCAACTGGGTAAATGGATTAGCAAATTAATGGTATACCCATAAATGAACTATTACTCAGCAATAAAAAGGAAACCACTTGAACATACAGCAACAATGAACCTGAAAACCATGCTAAGTAAAGGCAGACACTAAAAACTACACTGTGTAATTCCACTTGTGTAAAGTTCAAGAAAGGTAAAAAGTAATGTGACAGAAAGCAAGTTAGTGGTTGCCAAGGACCACAGGTGGAAGTAGGGGATGAACTACAGAGAAGATACAAGGAACTGTGGAGGGCAATGGAAATGTTCTTTATCATGACTGTGGTGGTGGTTACTTCAAGTGTATTTGTAAAAACTCATTCAACACTTAAAACTAGTAAATTATATTGTATGTAAATAAACCTCAATAAACCTGGCTTGGGGGAAGCTGGGATGGCTCAGCAGGTTAAGCGCACGCTTTGCAGCCCCAGAGACCAAGGATCAAATCTCAGCTCCAGACCATGCAGACCCATATGCTGAACTGGGTTGTGCCCCCAGTTCAGTTCTTGCTGAGGCCTATTGGGGAGACTCCAGGCCCAGTTCCCGCCATCAGTTTTCCATACAGTTTCACTCAACAGGTGGGCAACCCCGCACCCACCTGTTGAGTGAAACTATATGGAAAACTGATGCTATCAACTATGGAGACTGCTCTGGGCCCTCCCCTCTCTCTGTCTCTCTCTGTCTGTCTGTCTCTCTGTCAAAAAAAACAAAACAAAACTGATTTGTGTTATTGTTTTTGTTTTTTGTTTTTTTAATTTGAATGACTCAAACATGCCCAATATACCTATGTAGAGTTGGGGGTGGGTGGAGACAATTCTAATACAATCCTGGATGTAGGAAGTATTCATAAAAGTGCTCTCAGTGCTAAAGGAATTAATTATTCTGGATGAGATTAATGAAGGTTTCATAGTTGACACCTGAACTATTATGGTTGAAAGTACTGGCAATAGGATTGGACAATTGAGGGAACGGCATAAACTAAGGTGCAGGGGGCTTACAAGTCCATGTTTTCAAAATAGTAAGGAGTCCAGACCCACAGATATAGAGCAAAAGTCCACAACCCCTGGAGGCCATGGACCGGTAACCATCTGTGGCCTGTTAGAAAACCAGGCCACACAGGAGGTAAGCAGTGGGTGAACCAACAAAGCTTCATCTGTATTTACAACGACTTCCCACTGCTCACATTACCACCTGACTTCTGCCTGCTTTCAGATCAGGATGGCACTAGATCCTCATGGGAGTGATAACCCTGTGATGCTAGTGCTGGGGAGCTACTGCAAATACAGATTAACATTAGCAGTGTGATTTGACTGTACAGAGACCATGATAAATCAATTGCTTGCAGACATATCAAAACCCTATCTGTGAGTGGCAAATGACAATTAAGTTGCATCTCATAGCAGGCTTTATTTTATAATGACAAATAGTTGAAGTACTTCATTGTACAGCTGCATCTGGTGGCAGGCTTTAAGTCAGAATCCGACACTTATTCCAGTCTGCATGTGGCCCACCCATTATTTTATTTACCACTTCCATCCACCCTTCTTTTCTGCACTGTACACTTGTCTCAGAAGGGACCATCCAGTGCAGAAAAACAAGCTCAGGGCTCCCAATGATTCTGCATTATGGTGAGATGTATAATTATTTCATTATATGTTGCAAAGTAATAATAACAGAAATAAAGTGCACAATAAATGTAATGTGCTTGAATAATCTCAAAACCATTCTTCCCCTCCTTACCAATTTATAGAAAAAAATGTCTTCCAAGAAAACAGTCCCTAGTGCCAAAAAGGTTGGGGAACACTGAATAGAGAACAAGCTGTTGATTACCAAAAGGGAGGAGGGTAGGGGATGAGTGAAATTAAAAAAAAGAAGAAGAACCTTAGGTGTCATTTATCTCTTCACTATTTTCCTATTAAATTGCTCTACAACTGCCATGGCAGTAATTGCAATGATCAGTGATTCAGACTTACTGAGCAAAGGGCCTTAAGTAGGTTGGTTTCATTATTAAAATTTCCAAAGGTTTTATTATTAAAGTAAACCTGAAACAGAGCTATAGCCTCCACAGGGCAGTCATACTAATGAATCCTAAATTATGAAGGGACATCAGTCTCATCATCAATGTTTCACTCAAAAATACCAGTAACTTGGGATTTATCAAGCAATAAAACCAACCAGTATTCTAAGAATAAAGAATAATAATCTTATTCTAAGTAGCATATGTAGTGCTGTACAACCCTTTAGAAAGCTACCTTTGTTCTTGAGGCATTGCTTGTTAAGTAATAGCAAATAACAGAAACAACTTGAGTGTCCATTTTTAAGGGACTAGGTTCAATAAACTAGGAGGCATTCTTCCAGAACCTGGAATATTATGCAGTTCTGATAAAAGAATGAGGAAGCTCTCACTGTACCAACATGGAAAGATACCCAGGACACTCTGATAAGGACAAAAAGTAAGTTACAGAACAAGTTATATAAACATGCTGTCTTTTGTATAAAAGAGCAGGGAAGGCAATAAGTATATATATTCATATTTGCTTGTACTTATATAAAGCAATACTAAAAAGATATACATATGAGACAACTAAGTGGCATATAATAAAGGATAGAGTTGAAAAAATTCTATTCACACACATCAAATGAACCTTTTATCTCCACCTCCTTCTTAAAAAAAATAGTGGTAAGGAGTCCAATTTATATCATAATCAGCATATACTCATCTAGTAAGAAATAAGGGTAGTTTGGGTGAGTCTGGAGTGGGGAATCTTAAATGCCCAGTTCAAGAATATGATTCTGCAAATATGTTTTATAAGAAAATTGTATTTTAAGATTAATTTGAATCCAGAGAATAGGAGAGACTCAAAGAGTAACAGCGCAAAAGCAAGCAGACCCAACAAGAAGACCATATACTAAGGAGTTTCAAACTAAATAAGAGTGCACTAAAGATCACTCGAAAAGGACTAACAGAACAAGCAATTTATTATAAAAAGAGAAAGAGAAAAAATAAGTACTACTGAAGTTTGGGTAATGGATACCTGGGAGAAACTACTACCACTTAAAACACATGGACGCAAACAAATCAAGAAACTTCTTAAAACATAAACAAGGTTAAAAGACAAAAGACAAACTCATGAAAAATACTTGGTTAAAGCCACAAAAGAAGTTAATAAAGCAGACACTCCATTAACCAGCACCCATAGGGACTGGTAGATGCCAGCTAAATGTAAGCAGACTCTCTGTTAACCGGAACTTAAGCAACTGGCAATAATTTTTTGAGATTTTTGCCAGTCGCTTGAGTACTGGTTTACGTAGTATATTGCACCTCTAATACAAAAAAAGACTCTTATAAATTATAAGAAAACAAACAAAAATAAATCAAAAAATTAAACATTCAATAAATAGATGTAAATCCAGCCTTATTAGATACTAAGGAAATTCAAATGAAAACAATAATTTGATAATTGACAACTCCAACTCCAAGTGATAATGAGACTGAGGAAATGAGCACTCTCACACTGCTGGAAAATACAAACGGGTAAAAGCCTTGTGAAGATGCAATAGTATCAAAACTACAAATGTGTATATCATTTTTGATCCAACAATTTTACCCCTGGAAAATCCAATCTAGAAGATATCATGGGACAAAGCACACCAAAAAAATTGCAAAAGACACATACATATAGTAAAAATTTAGAAAACTAACAGTCTAGCAAAATAGATGTGGCCAAATAAGTTATGGTACATCCATCCATACAACAGAACTCTAGGAGCCAATTAAAAGAATAAGAGGGATGTGTGGAAAGTATCCAGTCATGTAACCGTTCTTATATTGGCAATGGCTGTATATTTTCTGGACAGCCCTCGTATACTGAGGAGTACAGGGTATATATAGCACTCTTATATGTTCCCATTTATATAAAATCTTATGTCCCTGTGCATATATGTGTAGATAAGCTGAGAATAATGTTCATCAAAATGTCATGGGTAATAATCACAAATGGTTGGATGCAGGGGAACTTTATTTAATCTCTTACACTCTTCTATACTAAATGAAAATTTCTACCGTGAGTTTCTATTATCTTTGTTAGCAGGTGAAAACTAATGAAGAGCAGTATATGAAAAAAAAAAATTATTCCAATAGAGATTAAATAATTAATGTTAAATTAAGATTGGAGTCAGTAAAATATCTTAGTGAAAGTGCCCCTACTATGTAACTGAAAATGAAGAAACTGAAAAGTAGGGAGGCATGCAGCCCAATAACTATTTTCAGTTTTCAGTTCCTCTCCCTACCCTTTTCATTTCCATTTTATATAAATTCCAGTTTCTAACCTAAATTTATCCTCTAATCTACATTCGTTTTATTTTCCAAATATATTAAGAACACTAGATTCTCTCACAATTTAAAGATTTATTTTATTGTTTTGACAGAGAAAGAAACAGAGAGAAAAAAGACAGAGAGAAGGGGGAGGGCCCAGAGCAGTCTCCATGGTATGTCATTAGTTTTTTGACAAAGTTTCATTCCACACAGGTGGGTGTGGAGCTGCGCGGGCATGAACGGGGGTGGGGAGCTGAGCAGGAGGCCTCCTACACACTAGCTCTCCCAGGCAGGAACCAAACTGGGGGACGCCCACATGGAAGCACACCACAGTTCAGCATATGGGTCCACACCGGCTGGGGCGAGGCCCGGGACTCCACCCTCAGACTTCAGTGCTGCAAAGCAAGAGCTCAACCATCTGAGCTATCCGGGCATCTCCGATTGTCTCACAACTTAGATGTGCACAGTTTAGAAATTCACAGGACCAAAACCACTGCAAACAAGTAATACTTCCGATTCTAGCTTGATATTTTTGCTTCCAAAGCCCACTTTAAAGCTTACAAATGTTTATATAAAAGCCAATCAAAAACAAAATTCACAACAAAAACTTAAGTGATATTCATAGGAAAAGTATGCAATTAAGAGAAGAGATTTAAATGATCTTAAATATGAATAGTAGTCAACACTAATTTCAAACTGGTTTTTCAGAAATAGCTATAATTTCAGAGTAAGGAAATAAAGCTTGACATAGTCTGCTCAGAAAATTTTCACCAAAAAAAACAGATCATTTATCTTAATCAGTACAACAGAGTAAAAATTCACACACTAGGTCTGAATTTATTCCATTCACACTAAAAGTGACTCTCAGCATCCCCAATTCATGCCAGTAAAGTAGAAAATAGAAGAAGGTTCTTAAATTGTTTCCCTATAAATCAAATCAATTACTTTCCCTATCCCAGAGTATATGTGGACCAAAAATAACAAGTTTAGAGACACAACTGGTGTCCGTGCAAAAGCTGATTTGTGGAGAATAATGCTATTTCAATTAATTCAACTACTAATACTTAGGAATGTACCCTCAAGACGTTTACAGTCTAGTAGGGAAAACACAAATGTAGTCAGCCAAATAATTAAAATATTAAGTAGAAAATTTTAAAGCTCTATAACAAAGATAAAGCAAAGTGTTCTGTGGATATTAGAAAAGGAATAAACTTTTTCTACATGAATGAAGAAAAGTCTTAAGATAGTGAAATATGAGCTAGGTTTTATAGGGACTGGAGGCACAGAAAACAAAAAAGGGCATTTCAAGCTAAAAGAGCAGCCAATAGTAAAAATACAGAGAAATAAAAGTCCCTCTAAAAATAGAATTCTCATAGAATGGGATCAGATTGACTAAAAGGCATTACCTGTTGATACATTAGAGAGCTTGGACTTAATTCTATATAATGAAAGTGATACAATCTAACATTTTAAGAAAACCCTGGTAAAGAATGAGCTTGGAAGAAAAGAATGGATGAACAGGAAAGAACAACAGGAAGTATGATAAAAAAATGAGGGCCCGAACTAAGGTGCTAGAAAGGGAAATGGGATTAGTGTTAGAGCAAAAATGTGGTAAGTACTAAGTAGATGTAAACATCAGGAAAAGTTTGGTCAGAGAAGGAGCAAAACCAAAAAACAAGGCCATCTTGAGAATGAAAGGAGTGATTCTCTATTTGGAGACAAGGAAATTTACCTAAATTTCCATCCCTTCTGAGTGTTTCTGTATTTATTCTAGTATTCTATATCTTTGACACTTTTAAAAAGCATTTTAATAATTCCATTCATCTAAGGATACTTATGATTTATTTCTATTAAGCACATATCAAAACAGTGGCATTTTATGAGTGCTAAGGAGTTTTCTGTTTTGTTTGTTTTTTAATTCTGGAATATCATTTTATATATTTGAACACCAGTTTTTAGGCCAAAACACTAAATAATCCATGACAGAGATACCCCACATTCACTTGAAGTGAATACTAACAAATTAATTAATTTATATTTAAGGTCCACCCATCTTCAGATTCTCAGGGTCTTGATATTTTTCCATAAAGGAGGCTTCTGCTGCTTCTTGGTGGAATAAGAACACTTCCACAGGTTCAGAGAGAGAACCAATTACATGTAACAATTTATTTTACTAACTGTAAACTAATCAGACTTGAGTGACTTCAGATCAAATATATTCCATTACAAAACCACTATCAATAACCAAGTGTAATTAGTGTATTTTTTGTGTACAGCACACCCCCATATACAAGACGACCCCTACTTTTCTAACCCATTATTAAGAAATCAATATATGGGTTACTCCTGTGTATAAGATGACCGCCAATTTTTGGTCTAACAATTTTAGACAAAAGTATTATCTTATACATGGAAAAATACAGTAACGTCTTTAAGAAATGATTTTAGTCTCATTCACAAAAGCTACTAATTAGTAAAGACAAAATGAGCTGAATCTTCAGAATTATTATTTTTTTAATCCTCATTCCAGGAATATAGACAGAACCACTCTCCAGACCACCCACCACAAAAATTCTTTTTTTTTTTTTCCAAAATACTGCAGAGATAGCCAGGAAACAGAAATTAATACATAAATACACAAATGGGTTGAATTTTAGCAAAACAGATCATTATGTGAAGTGGTTGGCTCCCCTCAATGCCAGGTGAGTTTCAATACAGCATACATAGTATCAAGAGCACGCAATTTATAATCAGCCAATCCTTTGAATCAAATCTAACCTCGGGAAAAAATCACTTTGCTTTTTAGAGTGTCTGTTTCCCAATATATCAATAGGAATGTTTCCAACATGGGTTTTGGGAGTGAATGTATTTTGAGTATTTATCAATGCCTGCCACATAGTAAAACTCAAGTGTCAGTACCATTCCCTCCCCTTTCCTAAATAGCCCCTCTCTTCAATACACCCTCACATTTATTATTGGGTTAACCAGCAAAATTATGTGACTTCCCACACCCCAATAATCAATAAAGAAAATATGGTAAACCAGTTATATTGGGGGGGAGTAAAGCTAAGAAGGGACTGATTAAAAGAAAAACATGAGCAAAGGACCAATGATTCAAACGAAAGCAAAGAGCGGGTTGTAAAGTACATGTCAATAAAATGGAGAGGATTTATTCTAGAAACTAACACCAAAAAGAAAAGTAAAAATAAATAAAAACAGCAGTACCATGGGGTCTCAATACAAGCATTTTGAATGTGTACGTATTTCCTTGAAAATATCTACATTGACAATTCATTAACATATAAGCTCCAATTGGGCTGGAAATAGATCACACTGCTATTCTCTGCAGCGTTAACATGAGGTCTATATTAATACTTATATAATCCATGCCCACAATAACATTTCATGTGCTCAGTGAACTTGATCATCCCTTCACTTACACCCTCAACATTAACAATATACTTTTCACGGATACCATGCTGAACACTAGTATTACAATAGTGGGCAAAAGAGGCTTATTGCCTTCATGGAGCTCCCAATCCAGCAGTCTATATTCATTAAACAACATGGGCCACCTACCACAATTATTAAATTCTAAAAGTAAATAAAACTTTTTGCATTAAACTGGACAAGTGAGTTCAATTAATTGTTTCCTTAAACATTTGCTATATTTAAAAATCTTAAGTTTTTCAATCAACTATTTCAGCTGTAAATTCTGGGCCCCACATTTTAAGGACATTTGACAAACTAGATGTAATGTGAAGAATGTAAAAACCATACCATATGAAAAGTGCATTTTTTTGGCCAAGAGAAGAAAAAACTCAGAAGACATGGCAATTTTCTTTACCTTTTAAAGAGGTAGCATATAAGTTTGCTCCTATCATTTCGAAGTTTTAAACTTGTTAAGTAGTAGGTAGAAGTTACACAGAGGTAGTAGACTTCTGCTTCACTATTAAGGATTCTAACAATTCAAGGTATTCAATAATATTTCAACCACATTACATTTCTGTAATAGGTTACACTATTTCTATACCTTACAATATATAAATTTTCATTTACCTCTTTGAAATAATCCTTAAAATATTTCCCTGTTATGGTTTAAAAAACTGAGTCTGTCTTCAAGGGTCTTGCAAAGACCCTGAACAAATAAAACCCAAACTGAAGTTCCAAATCTCGTAGAACAGGCTGTCCTCAAAGCAATGTCTTTCCACCTCTAGGTGTATTCAGGCACACACCAAATGACCAGCTGTCAGCACTGTTGAACAAGATATTCTAAAGCTTATTCCAAATCCAATCCTTCAGAAATACTAGTGGTCAATATAAATACCATGAAAAATGAGTAATGAATGGTCCTCTAGAACGCAAGCCTCATGAAAGAAAGAACCTTGTCTTTCTTCACTGCTATATATATATCCCAGTCCCTAGAACAGTATCCGGTATATAATATGTGCTCAATAAATATTTGCTAATCATACATACCACTACTACATAATATAAACAAAACACATAGCCCTATTAGATAAAGACCTTGCGCTAAAGTATCCAACAACTAAAAAGTCTGATAAACACAAAAATCCATTCTTAAAATTGCACCATATACTTAAAATCATTGTCTAAAGTCCTGAAACTAACCTAATCAGTTTTCAAAAATGAGTTAAATGGAAAAAATGCAATCCTTTTGGAAAACTTAAAATATCTTAACTTTGCTGCTTTATGAAATATAAAGGCTAGCTTTGATTAAATGAGTTTTCAATGTTGATAGTCTTTACTTTAAGCATCAATTAACTAGGATTTTAAGTGTGCCTGAACACTTAGTAAGAATTTATAATTTATACAGCTGTTTTGGATTAAAGACAAACTCACACCTACATCTCTACTCATATCACATCTTTACAAACATTTACCTGGCTGACAATTCAAAAATATCTAATTTTACAGGTACATTAATTGTACTGAGATTCAACACAACTTGTACACAGAGGTACTCAGGATCCACTTGGTACTATTGAAAACTAAGACCAACAGGAAAACGATAATCAATGCAAATGTCATTTTTAATACCCTAACCTACAAGGCCTAGAATTTTCAGACATCATAAGGAATATAAGACCATGCAAAACTTATTTTTAATTCACTTTTCTTAACAGATAGTATATATCAATGCTCAGTTTTTGCAGGCAAGGTATCACAGATAGAAAAGATTTGCTCCGATTTCACTAGGTTAAGTTATACATTTTAAAGATTTCTCAACACAGTTCCTAATATTTAAAGGTTCAGTTAACTTTAAAATGTAAACAGCAACTTAAAATAATAATATATATAGGCTAAAAGCGTAAGACTGTGCTAAACCATTCACTTGGTTATACAGATTACACCAACTACATTACATTTACATGTTATTACCAACTGGGTGTCATCACAAATCAACAGAGAAACCAATCTTGTCCTTTTCATGTGTGTGAAATTATGACTAAAAGATTGCATAACCAAGTTATTTCACGCAAAAATATATCAAAATGAATTATCTTACTTAGTTTCAGAATTTGGAACTGTAAGCTTCCACATAAACTTTTTTCACATTTTTGAAAGAATTTTACAGAAAGGCTGCTTTTCCCATTGCTGTATTACTAATACGATACATTCGTAATCTACATCTACCTCTGACATCAGCTCGTGATGCAAATTCTCCTTTACAGTGCTTAACCTCTAAACTGCAGTCCATTCCTAAATGTCCAGCAATGACACCTCTTCACGGAGCTTTCAAAATTATGAACAATTAAAACAAGCTCTAGGTTTACCCAAATTAACTGTACTGGAAAAACAAAGAACAGCTGAGCAAAACCTGTTCGCATATTAATGCAACAAAAACTTTGAACTCTTTCTTAGAAATCTTCCCCGCCAGAGTAAGGAGAAAAGCTCTGCTGGACCTGTTAATTTGTCTTTCCAACCCCCTAAAAGGTGCCAGAGGCATCAAAATCCCTCTCTACTTGAAGTTAGCTAGTCCGAACTTGGGTTTTCTAATCTCGAGTGGTTTTAAAGAGCCCAGTCACCATTTTCCCTGCCTCCAGGAACCTCACCAGTCCAGCTAAATAAGAACGCACGGCACAGCCGACTCACCTGATCACAGGGCTGTAAGGGCTCCGGGAGCGGCGCCAGCTGCTGCTGCTGTAGGGGCTCGGAGACACGTCGCCGCCCCGCTCGTACGAGCTGTGGCGGCTGTAGCTGGGGGAGCGGCGGCGGCTGTAGGGGCTCGGGGAGCGCGGCAGCCGCCGTGAATAAGGGCTGCTGCCACCTCCTGCCGGGCTGGGAGACTTGCGGCTCCTCAGGCTCTGCGAGGCTCTGTGAGACACCGGGCTGTCGTCACGGCCTCCAAGAGGGCTCAGGGACCGCTGCCGCCGCCTGTAGGCCTTGGGCTCGGTCTTGTCCTCCCGATAGGCCTTGGGTGGCTCTTTGTAGGCCGAAGGCGGCTCCTTGGACGATTTAGTCCGGCTCCGGTGAGCCTTCAGGTCTCGGTCCTTGCGGCTGCTACTGCTGCTAGATGTTGCCGAGGCGCTTTTCCGGCGGCCGCCGCTGCTGCTGCTGCTGCCGCTCTTGGCTGCCTCGGCCCGCTCCTCGCCGCTGTGGCGACTGCGGGATTTGGAGGCCTCGCTGCTGCCGCGCTGCCCGTCCCGCCGCCGGTGCTCGCGGTGGCGCTCCTTGCTGCGGCCGCTGCTGCGGCGGCGGTCCCGGCGGGGCCTGCGCCCTGACCCCTCCCCACACCGCTGGGTGCCAGAGGAGGAGGCCGGACTCCCGCCGCTGCCACCCGTTCCCCCGGCAGCCGTCGCTGCAGTTGCCGCGCTGGCTCCCCCCAGCAGCAGCCCCTGCTCGGACTGGGAGCTCACATCCTCGTATTCCACCAGCGGGGTCACACCCCCGCCGCTACTAGCACCGCCACCGCCGTCCTGCTGCGGCTGGGGCAGCGAGAAGACCCGACGCTTCTCCGCCTCCTGCCCGGCGCGGGGCCCGCGGCGCCGCTTCTGCCGCCCTCCTGGGCGCCTCTTGCCTCTCGCCAGCCGCTTGACCTCCAGAGGGGGGCCCGGGCTGAAGCAAGAGGAGGAGGCCGCGGCGGCGGCGGCGGCGGCTGCGGCGGCGGCGGCCGTGCCGGGAGCAGCCAGGAAGAGCAGAGGCGGCGGGGGCGGCGGCGGTTGCAGGAGCTGCGGCTGCAGGAGCGGCAACAGCAGCGGCGGCTGCTGAGGGGACAGGAATCGCCTCCGCTTGCGGCGTTCCTCCAACTTCTTCTCCGCCCAGCTCAGGCCCCCGCCTCCCCCCAGCGCCGTGTCCGAGCTGCTCGGCATCGCCTAGAGCTCGCCGCAGAGCGCGGCGCGGGTGCGGCCTCCTCCCGGGTCAGATTCTGGCCATCTCCCCCGCCGGAAACGGGAACCGCAGCAGCAGCGGAGGGACACCAAGCACCAGGGCCCGCCGGGAGACACGCCACGATAATCCGGATCGAGACCTGGGTCCCTGGGTTCCAGGTCACCGTGGGATACGCAGCGGCCTCCAGGCCTGAGGGAAGCAGGAATCCGGGCGACAGAGCTCTCGATCGTGCTCGTCGTGCTATCTTCAACAGCAAAAACACCAGATGCGCTGGGCCCTGATCTGCTGGGGAATCCGGAGTCCTCCAAGTGCCCCCGGGGGTGGGGGAGCGGCCTCGGCCCCACTTTCAGCTCAGGCAGCGCAACGCGGAAGTACCACCTTCGTCGCCGCTTTACTCCATCGCGCCCAGACGTTGGGTGCGAGTTCAGGGGAGGGGAGTGGGTGAGACGACAACACGCCTCTGCCGCCTCCGCCTCCGCGTCGACGTCGTCCTCCAGGGGTGGCGGCGACACACGTCGGCGCCTCAGAAATAGCTTGGGCCTGACAACTCCCGGCCTAGGGTCTCGCGCACTCTTCAGCCCGCAGGGACGGCCGGCGGGGCGGGGCAAGGCGGGGGCGACCGCGTTGCGGCTCTAGGTTGTGGCAGCGAATGTGCGGGTCGAATGGGGAGTTGCTTCCGGGGAGATGGGGGCGAGGGGCGTTTCCGAGTCTGTAGCGAGGCGTATGGGCCCTGACTTTCTTCTTCCTTCGCCGAGGAAGCAAAGGCGGCCGGAGCTGCCCCTCTCCTCCGTTCCCCCCTCCCACGAGGAGGTTTCTGGTGTGCGCGACCGGCCCCTGCTCGCCCCTCCCTTTCCCTCTCCGCTCTACGTCAGGAGGAGGGAGGGCGACACGACCTGCTGGTTGGGCCCTAACCTCCACAACCCCTCCTTCTCTTCCCCGCTCTTTCAGCCTTTCCCCTCGGCCCAGACGCAAGGCCAGGAGCGCGCACGCACGTACGTCACGCTCCGAAAAAAGCCGAAGGTGAGTGGTGTCAGGGGCCAAGGAGAGGGGGGAAACAGACTTGCCGCGCACCGGCGTGCTCGCTCCCGTCAGCGACGGGAGTCTGGACCGGAAGTGGCGTGATGTAGCTACCGTAGATCCCACTTCCGGTAGGGAGGGGAACTGAGTGAAGAAGGGTTAAAGAAAGGAGAGGGTTCTTGCGCCACCCACTGTTGTCGCTTGAGACGTTCATGTTGATGACACGCAGGTTGTGCATGTAATTTTCGTCCGTCGCGCAATGCTGCTCCGATTCTCTGCAGGCGCCTGTTGAAAGGTCGTGGTGAGAGCCAATAATCTAGAAACAGAAATAATGTCAGCAGCCTTCTAGGCTCGGTAGTCACCCATCATCTACCTTCAGCCAAGCTGGGCAGCTGAGATGGTGAGGCGGTATTAAACAGCTACAAGAGCAAAAGAGAGGACACCCTGTAAAAGAAAGTAGAGGTATCTTTAGCTTAAACTGCCTCATATACGTAGAAGTTTGAGGCCCCATCTTAAAAAACACACTTGGAAATCACTTGAGTTTAGATAACACTAAAGTTTACTTAAAAAAAAAAAAAAAGCCTTAAGTTAATTTAGGAAAAGGGGTAGGGAGTAGTGAAGGGGCATCAAATATATGGTGATGGAAAGAGCTGATTCTAGGTGGTGAGCACATAATGCAATGCATAGACAATGTAATGTAGAACTGTACACCTGGAAACAATGTAATTGTTAACCAGTGTCACCCCAATAAACTTAACAGTTAAAAAAAATTTTCAGGAATCAATCAAAAGGAGTTACTCAATAGTCCCAGAATTATTACCAGCAGCCTTGAAGTCAATCATCTTGCTCAAATGAAGGTTGCCCTCACATGCAAAAGAAAAACTAAACTGCTGCCACCTTAAACCATATGTAACTCAAAATGAATCAAAGAGGTGCTGCTAGGATGATAGCTCAACAGGTTGAGTGCTTGCCTTGCATCAGAGAGGTCCAGGGAACCTATCCTGGCCCCAGCCATGCAAACCCACGTACTGAACTGAGGTGCAACTAGTAACCACCAGGATGGTGGTGAAGGTTCTTGCCTCCTATGTGGAAGGCCCCCAGTTCGGTTCCACCCACTGTCAAAAATCAATGATGTACAACTGTGGAGACTGCTCTGGGCTCTTCCCCTCTCTGTCTCCCAAAGACAATAAAATAAATATTAAAAAATATGAATCAAAGCTAAACATATGACCTGAAACAATAAATTGCACAGAAGAAAGCATAGGTGTTAAACTTACAGATTCAGAGAGGATTTCGTGAATTTGACCTCAAAGGCAAGTAAAAGCAAAAATAAATGAATGGGACTACATCAAACTAAAAACCTACACAGCAAAAGAAACCATTAACAAAGGCAACCAACCAAATCAGAAAAGATATTTGCAAAGAACACCTCTGATAAGGCTCTAATATCTAAAATATATATAAAAAAAACTCGTACAACAACAACAAAAAAAATTCAATTAAACAATGGGCATGGGGAAGCCAGGATGGCTCAGTGGGTTAAGTGCTCACTTTGCAGCACCAGGGACCGAGGATCGAATCCCGGCCCTGGCCCATGCGGACCCATGTGCTGAACTGGGGAGTTCCCCCCAGTTCAGGTCTCTCTCTGTCTCTGTATCTCTCTCTCTCTCTCTCTCTCTGTCAAAAACAATAAAAAAATAAATAAAATATGCCCAGTTAAATTAAAAAAAAAAAAAATGGGCAGGGGATCTGAACAGACACTGCTCCCAAGAAGACATAAAAAAACCAACAGATATATGAAAAGATGCTCAATTTCACTAGCTATTATGGAAATGCAAATCAAAACCACAATGAGATACCACCTCACATCTGTTCAAATGGCTATCATCAACAAGTAATAAGTGTTAGAGAGGCTATGGAGAAAAAAGAACCCTCACACACTGCTGGTGGGAATGTAAATTGGTACAGCCACTATGGAAAACGGTATAGCAGTTCCTAAAAAAATTAAGAATAGAATTACCATATGACCCAGCAATCCCTCTTCTGGGTATCTTCCAAAAAAATCTGAAAACTTTTTTTCACAAAGATCTATGTACCCTGGTGATTGCAGCATTATTCACAGTGGCCAAAACATAAAAACAACCAAAGTGTCCTCAGATGACTGGATAAAGAATATGTGGTACATATACACAATGAAATATGATTTGGCCATAAGTAAAGATGAAATACTGCCATTTGCAACAACATGGATAGATCTTGAGATTATTATTCTACATAAAATAAGACAGAAAAACTCAAGAGCCAAATGACCTCACTTGTGTGGGATATAAAACTGAAAGCAACAAAGGAACAAGACAATATACAACGAAAAAGAAAATCATGGACACAGAAAAAAATTTAGTGGTGACCAGAGGGTAAGAGGGGAGCCGAGTGGTGGAAGAAGAGGGGTCAAATATATGGTGATGGAAAGAGAACTGACTGGTGAGCACACATGCAACACATAGATGATGTATTATAGATTTGTACACTTGAAATCTATATAATATTGCTAACCAATGTCACCCCAACAAATTTAATACAATTTTTAAAAAATATAAATAAAGTGAGACTGTTTAGGATTTAAAAAATACTACCATTTGCAACAACATGATTTGACCTTGACAATATGCTAAGCTAAATAAGTCAGAAAAAGTCAAGAACCATATGATTTCACTCATGTGGGATAGAAAACAACAGGAAATGAGTAAGACAAAAACAGACAACAGTTTAGTTGTGAACAGGGTAAGGGGAGAAGGATGGTAGAAGAGGGTAAATGGGGTCAAACATATGGTGATGGAAGAGTAGGTGATAAACACTCAATGTACAGATGATGTATTGTAGAACCATACACTTGAAACCTATATAATGTTACTAACCAATGTCACCCAAATAAATTTAATAAAAATTTTAAACAGTTGCAAAAAAAAAAATGAAGGCTGCCCTCTTAGCACTTCACCGACTCTCATCTTTATATCTAAATCTGCAGGGCTGCCCAAAGTAACCATTTAGGGATTTCATGTCTCATTTCTTCCCTTACCAAGTTTGCCTTTATGCATTGGGCCCTTAGGATAATTAGGTTAACATCTAAATGGTTTATTGGCTTTTAAAATGGTTCAACTGAAGAGAAAAGCTAAGCAATCCATTCAAAGGCTACATGTAGTAACTCTTTACAGGTTTATTTGTTTAGGCCAGTGGTGTCAAACTCAAAACACGGGCCATTTGGTGCAACAGGCAAGATTCACGCGGCCACATCACATTTACAAACGTCACCGGAACTGAGTCAGCACGTTTATACACGCCCACAGGCCCCCAGGAAAGGCACTGAGCCACATGTATACTTGTCTTCAGTAGTTAAAGGTTAATGAGGGAATTGTGTGTACCGTATTGCCGCTATCTCCTCTAAGCGCTATTTTCTTCATAACAATTTTTTCTATTTTCATTTTATTTCAGAGCATTGTGGGCCACAAAAAATTACCTTGGGGGACACATGCGGCCCGCGGGCCACCAGTTTGACACCCCTGGTTTAGACCATCAGTTGGTTCTCAGTTCTTAAACACCTAGTAACTATAAGTCATTTATACCTTAGTGTAAATAATTTTAATTGACTTCACATCTACTCACACTGTATCTCAGACTTGACTGAGCTAAAGTCAAACTTAACTGAAAGAATGAATACATAGGGTGTTTGTTGCTGAAGGATAATGGAAGAGGCAAAGAAACAGGTAATCTAGAAGTCAGACCATTTCCCTGGAGGGGATGCCTGGGTGGGCCACACAGTGGGGCCTACTGTGCAGCCAGATGATGGTAAGAGCATTGGGAAACAGAAAAGTAAGGGCCAGAGTTCCTGGAATAAATTTTTTCTTGGTAGTATTGCTGAGTGAAGATTCTATAACCAGCCCCTTGCTAAACACTAGTTAGCAAGGAGCTTTTTCCAAAAAATAGATCAACGTGTCCCTTCACCCTACTTTGAAAAGCCTGGTGTAAAAGAACAAGAGCAAAATACAAGGCTTATCTAGGAATTCTTCACAAGTATAACCAATTCCACTTGACAAAGTAATCTATCTTACACTTGCAAAGAAAACTTGATCTATACTAAATAGATAGAAATTCACAAACAAAATTACAAACAGATTGCAAACAGAAAACAGTGGGGTTCTGCCACTAACATATTTCTGCAAAGAGTCTGTCTTGCGGAAAAAAGGGGAAGGAAATAAGCATTTTGAGCTCCTCAAATATACCTGCTCACATGCATTGAAATACTAATAATAGCATTCAAAGGACAAAATATGAGAAAAACCTTTAAATTAGAAGCCATCTTTTTATAATAAGCTTGTCTACTCTCCATATAAAGAGATTTCAAATTGCCACTTGGAAGTATTTTGCTGTTTGTGTTATAATTATTGTCTCCTGGTTTAAAAACAAGGTGTTAAGTTTTTTTACTTTATCTAACAGGTCATGTCATACCCTATCAGCTGCACTTAACATGTGCTCTGAGACTAAAGCCTTTTCAGTACATCACACAGTAAAGGCTATTTTTATAAAAATAATGGCATGGTTGGTCTTTTTCACTTTGATTCTTTTTTTTTTT
>PVKE010029359.1:0-20300 GCA_004027555.1 Craseonycteris thonglongyai | reverse complement strand
TTCCTGTCCCCAAACTGCTCCTTCTCCCTCCCTCTCCCGCTCCCCCCTTTTTCCTCTAACCTTTGTGTGTTGTTCTGCGTTGTGTGGTTCTCTCAGTTGAGGGTGCTTCTCAGGGTTTCCCCTGTGGGTTCCTTTTTGTTTGTAAGTCCCTTCCCAGGTAGATGTCTGGGTTCTCCTCTCATGCCGCCATCTTGCTCCTATGCTCTCCAGCATTAATTTTCTAATAAGATATATCTCATTTTTCTGTCTAGGTTTACTGGAGGCCTGTCTTTTGGGGAATTGGGTTACAGTTTCTTCTTGGACTCTTAATACTAAGGACTGAGCCTGGATTTATAGCTTTTGACTGGTTGGGCAAACAAGTTCAGGTAAGTTGGGTTCAAGTGAACACCTTGCTTTTATAGTGCTTTTAACATTTGAATCTAATCCTCAAGACATATCAGAAACAGGCATATTTTTCTGCATTAGTTGGCCCAAATTTTAATTCTTTAACATGGGTTAGACAAATTATTTATATTGAGCATGTTAATCTGTCTATGGTAGTTTATTAATATGTACAATGGTTGTCCCTTACCCATATCATCTGCTCATCACTCCCTATCCTGACTGCTCCTTTCATTCTGTCCAGAGGGTGTCACATTTTTAAGATGGTTTTAAAAACAGAGAAACAGGCTTTCTTTGTATCTTAGTGGTGACTAATACCACATATGTGCCATCAATGGCTTGATGGAACAAATTACCACACCTGGCTCATTCTTGAGCATCTTAGAGTCATATTAAATGTCAGAAATGACAAGAAATCTATATGCAGGTATAGTTCAAAAATACATTTCCGTGAGGAAGCCGGGATGGCTCAGTGGGTTAAGCGCTCACTTTGCAGCGCTGGGGACCGGGGATCAAATCCTGGCCTCGGCCCATGCGGAACCATATGCTGAACTGGGAGCTCCTCCAGTTCAGTTCTCTCTCTGTCTCTGTATCTCTCTCTCTCTCTCTTTCTCTCTCTGTCAAAAATAAAATAAATAAATAAAAATATATTTTTTTAAAAAATACATTTCCATGCAATGGGATATATTTCCCCTATGAAGGGGAAAACACTGAGAAAGTTAACTTCCAAGTCTATTCAACAAGTTTTCTGCAGAGCCTGGTAGGTACTCTGGATTGTAATCACCACTTGAATGATTTTAATGCTCTGCTTTTTTTCCTTTCTTCAACTCAGATATTCTTGGCATACACTGATGCTGGTTCTTCCTTTGTCTTTGGTGAGAAATACACAGACCACTTCTTTGCATTTAAGGTAAAGCTGAACTTCTTTTCTTTGTAGTCACTTTCTTTTCAATAACTTCTCAGTCTTCATCAGTAGTCACATCAAATCTAACTGACCAGAAACCAGGCATGCCTCAGGTGCACATCACATTACCACCCTTTTTCATTTACAAATATTAACATATCTGAAATCAGTGGCTGCAAACATTTATTTTGTTTCTTTGGCATTATGAGAAACATCTAGAGGAAATCAGAAATATTCAAACCCTATAGTGGGGAGCTTGTAGCATTGCCTAAGATACTTATGAAAATCACATGGGAGTAATAGTATCTGAGATTTTAAGGAAAAGAATATTAGGCACCTGACAATGTGTAGACATGTGGCTGCTAATGGCTTCCAGGTCCAGGATTGGTGACAGATCTGCACTTGGGAAACCCTTCGTCCCAAGCAAACCAGGACAGCTGATCACCCACATTCCAGAGCCATCCCCATGCTAACTCTTTCCCATCTTTTCTTCAGCATAGCCTTTGCCTAGGCAGGCCTAGAGGTTGAGCCTTCTCCCAACCAAAAGAGGAATACTATTATTCAGAAGAAAGGCAGCCTTGGCCCCATGCCCAGGCCTAGTAGGCTTCCTCTCAAGGCTCCCACAGGCCCCAGGAAGTTCACCTTCCTCTAGTAAAACCCTATAAATACCGGTACTTGTTGATGCGTCAGAAAGATGCATGTAGCTTTTTCTTCAGCTATCCGTTTTGTGATGCATTCTTGCTGCTACACTTTCAAATTGCTTGCTCATTTAATGACTCCAAATTTACCTCCAAATTACCCCAGCCTCAGTTAGGTCAAGTGTTGATTGTGAATCTTTTTTAAGACTGCTGATTTTTTTTTTTTTTTAACTGTTGATTTGTAGCTGAGATGACTAAGCCTTCTCTAAAAGGTCAAAGGTTTATCAATTGAGATCAAAATATGCTCATTTCATGAATTTAATTCAGAAGTGGGAAAAATAAAGTCACAAGGAAGGAGTAACTTGCTGCCCAGATTGTCTCAGTGTCTTCAGATCTTGTCCCCGGGGGGCAGCAACCTTCATTCTTCCTGCCAAAGTAGAATCCCTGTGGGAACATTTGAGAAATTAGCCCCTCTAGCTCCCTGAAGCTTTCAGAAAGGTTCTGCCTGCCCATTAAAGCCAATAAAAGCACATGAGTGAGCTCTCAATAATGGCACAGAATGTCTTTTAATATATATTATGAATAGATGTTTTTCTAAATTAGATCTTGCACAAATTGTCCTCAGTAATTCTGTGCCTCTGGTGGCAGCTTGTCCCTGGCCATTTAGCTGGGGAACAGAGGGGCAGTGGTGGGGAGGGACACAGACTAGAGCTCTGAGTGACCTCTGCAGGGTACAAACTGCTCCCTGTAAACACACAGGCTGCATTGAAAACACCCAAAGAGCATCAGGAAAATCGTATCTAGAAGAAAAACCATTTTGTTAGCACAGAAGTAAACTAGTTTCCCAAGTTTAATCATATTAGTAATTTTACAAGTAAAATAATTACTTTAAAAGCTAAATGAATGAGTGCTTACTCGGTAGGAGGCACTGTGTGTAAGCACCTACCACGCTGTATCTGATCTGTGTAGCCACTATGCATATGGATCGTGCTTGCTCACACTTAGCCTCCACCCAGGTTACTCTGCAAATGAGTGGTGACCCTCAAGTCTGTTTCATATCAGAACAGCAAGAATATCTGCTGGGAACCTTCAGTTTGTTGATTCAGTTATTAGAAATTCCCCTAAAACTTCCTTTTTTCCTTGAGAAACTAAAATTAAAAAAGCTCATTGTAGCAGAGGAAAAACAATGTCAAGTTCCCTAAGAAATTTACTCATGTTTACCTGGAATAAATTAGAACAAGAGACTGTAGATGGGAAAGCTGCCCAAGAAAAGTGTTGTTTAGTTCAAGAGGAGTTTCTCAGAGGCAGGGAAGGGAGGCAAAAAGGAAACCGATCTGAAACCTACTAATTCTGCTGGGGCCAACATTAATGCATGATCACGTTCACCTCCCCTAACCCTCCCCCCACCCCCACCCCCAGGTCCTGCCCATCGTGGTTTTCTTCAGCACTGTGATGTCCATGCTCTACTACCTTGGATTGATGCAGTGGATTGTTCGAAAGGTACCAGGAATGGACGGGATTGGGTGACAGGTATAGAGCTGATTGTTTCAGGGACAAAGTCGTAAATGCTTTTTACCTAGGTTTTTCCAAAGCACCTTTCTCTTTGTCCTAATATTCACCACCACCACCCAAGTTATTAGACTGAAACCCAAAAATCCGATATATGTCCATAGAGGGGATTTTATCTCAGAAACCTCTAATAGGGCTTTCACTTGCAACACACTAGCCATCTTCATGAAAATTAAGCAATTACTTCTTTAGCTAAAGACTTGACTCCAACACCTGATCAGACACCTGCCAGGAAGAATAGCAGGGCTCCTTCCTCTTGGCTACCCAGCCAGCGCTTCAGTCACTGCTCATCCTCGGGAGGTTACCAAAGTGGGCATTCTGGTCTAGGAGTTGCTAGAAATTCAATGCAAGGGGAAAAAAGAGACACTGCTTCCTATTCCTGGAGGAGTTTTATAGGCACACGAATTTTTTTAAAAAGAAGCCTGAAGAGTTCATCTAATTCCTGCTGCTCCAGCAACTGTCAGTCCTACACGCACATTAGATCACAAAACTAGGTCGTTTGTAAGGGAGCTTGAATGCACACGAGAGCAAGGCAGTGCATACAGGGCCTGGGCACAGCCAAATCCTTCCTTTTAACCCTGTAAATAAATCAAGTGTATTAAGAGAACCAGAACATCAGCAGAATTCAGCATTTCAGCAAGAGTGCCAGGGCTGATAATTTTCTGATTGTCTATCTAAACATTCAGAATTACTATGCTCATTTCTAAGCAGAAAAAGAGAATTGAAAATACAATAGGAAGTCCTCATCCCAAGGTGGGGTCCATCATCTCTGGTTGGAAGTACCAGGACAAAAATGGGACTACAAACTGTACTCATTTGAGTTACATAGAAAAGGCAAAACCTCAACTTCATGACCATTACTTACTAGCTGGGTGATCTTTGACAAAACAGCTAACTAAACTGTTCTACGCCTTGATTTCCTCTTCTATGCCATGGGTACAATTATAGCACCTTCCTCAAAAGGGTTATTATGAGGCTTACACACATTACTCCGATCAAAGGCTTAAAACAGTGTCTGGAATGCAGTAATGACTGCATGACCATTTATAATATTTCAACAGAAATTCATTTGTATAATGTTCAAAGTATATACAATGACTCAGACTTACTACTCAAATAGAAAGATTTGATCAGCCTGATCTATGGACTAGATATGATTTATTCACGTGTAGCACCATCACTGCCTGTCAACTGTTGAAGGCCGCAGCATTCTTTTCCAGTTTAAAGAATTTTATCCCTACTTTGAAGCTCTGTGTGTATAAATATTCTTCATTGACTTTTCCCATTTAGATCGGATGGCTGATGTTAGTTACTATGGGATCATCTCCTATTGAATCTGTAGTTGCTGCTGGCAATATATTTGTTGGACAGGTAAGTTGTAATACCAAAAAATAAAACAAAACACCTGCTGAAGTGGATATCTTCCCAGCAAATGGAATTTAAAAAAAAAAGGCTATTGTTTTTCTAGTGCAGGGGAAGGGTGTCAAAATAAGGAATGCTCAGGATTGACAACATCCAGATTCAAGAGAGAGATCTCTTTCAAGAATCGTATTGCACTCATGTGGGATTTGGGTTCTTGAAGTTTTACAGAGATAAAGAAAGATTGATCATTTTATCAAAGCATTGGGGCTTCTCGTGTACAGATTCTCAGCAAATGTTTTCTGAATTTATTGAGCTGTTGAGGTCTCCGGCTCACTCTTCAGAGGCTAGCAGCTTGTCCATGCAAATGGAGCTCACCATTCATCATGATGCTGCAAACACATACAGGCAGCCTCACATTTGCTAGTATTAATACTCCTGATAATGAAAGAGAGCAAGAAAGGCTTTTGACCAACAACCACATAGCTGTATAAGTACTAGAGCTCATTGTCACTTGTTGGAACTGGCCAACAATCTTTGTGGATCCTGAAGAAAAATGCTGATGAACAAAAAAGCATTTTTACTTCCCTGATCCATCCCACGGATAAATACATGTTCATTTAAGAAAACAAACAAACAAAAAACTGATGCGTCTCTTCTCTCTGTTCCTCAAAACAGCATCATTCCTAAGGGATGGATAAGTAAGAAATGGTAATGATCATCCTCATCACTCAGGATACGTAGCTTCAGGCAGAATGGCATCACACACCATGGAAACCGAGTGCTACCATGGCTGCCCAAAGATACTGGATTTGAAGCAAAAAATCAAGGCACCCAGAAAAACATATAGCTCAAATCGTAGGCTTACAATTGCTCCAGGCAGGCTGAGCCTTCTTATTGGTAAGCCCAGCTCGCTAGCCTGAAGTATCGTCTGTGCAGCAGGGTCCATACTTCCTTCTGTAGGAGTTAAAATGATTATAATTATAGTCATAAATTCTCTCAGGACTAATTAGGGCACCATCTTGAGTTGATTACTCCTACCTGCAGGGTAAGAGAGCTCATGTACTAAGTTTTATTTCATCCATAAACTGAAGCTCAACACATTCAATCTTGTAGAACAATTAGAAATAATGGGGGGAAAATTGTAAAATTGCATACATCCTCCTGCGGTGCTCAATTTGATACTTAATATGCTAAAAGTACAGCTATTATTTATGGAGAGCCTCACACTGTAGGCGGCCTGCCTTCCTTACTGGGATCAAGCCTTTACAACTACCCTCTCTCCAAATTCTTTCCACCCAAGCAGAAGAGAGGGCTCTCTGATTCTCAATGAGAAAAGGGCCTGTGGGTCCCTGTCCTTGTTATTGCTGGTATTTTTTTTTTTTTTAACTTGTGTCTCTATTTCCCTGTGGTGTTAGCAAAAAGGTTTAGGGTCTGTCAAATGAAGCTGGAAGAGGGGAAGTCACAGAGGCTTGGGAATCACAATTCAAAAGGCCAGGCTCCTGGGTGGAATTGCTAGGCTAACGATGTTCCCACCTTATAAAAGTGTACACAGCCATCAGAATCCAGTCCTAGGCGAGGTGGGGGCCTTATGGGAACTGGTCTTGCATACTTTTCAAACTTTACACATGACTGTACACCATAAGCACACTGACCTGAAATTCAAATGACCCAGAAATCTATAGTGTGGGTCCTCAAACTTGAATGTGCACGAGAACCACCTGGAAGGCTTGTTAAAACACATTTGCGGGCCCCAACCCCCAGAGTGTCTGCTTCAGTAATCTTAGCATTTGCATGTCTAAGGAGTTCCCAGGTGACACTGATGGAGCTGGTCTGAGGTCTACTCTTAGAAATACCGCTTTTGGAGAATGAAAATTTGAGTTGATTGACATAAACTCCTAAAATTTCAAAAGGAACGTTTAATCTGGTTGCTCTTTGTTTCCAGTCAGAGTCTCCACTGCTGGTCCGACCGTATTTACCATACATCACCAGGTCCGAACTCCATGCAATTATGACCGCTGGGTTTGCTACCATTGCTGGAAGCGTCTTAGGTGCATACATTTCTTTTGGGGTAAGAATATTTTGGGATTAATTTATGGAAAATACAACCTCTTCTTTCTTTGCTATTATTTCTTTCCCCTTGCTACTGGATAAGGAGGACAAAACGGATGTCCTTTTTGCTGTATCCCAGTTAGTCATAGTTCCCTTATCATTTGAATGGAGTGACACCAAGGAGCTTTGGGGCTTCCCTTTTATATCCCTGCCACCTAAAGGTGAATCATATCCAACCATAACTGAACAAAATCATATTATGAGATTACTTTGGCTGAAAATTTAAATTGTCTGAAAATAAATAAATGAAATTATTACTGAAATTAGTAAATGCAGTCTAGACCAGGCATCAACAAGCTATGGTCTATGGGCCAAATCTAGATTACTCCCTTTCTTTTTGTAATAAAATGTTTTTGGAAACCAGCTACTGCCATTCATTTCTCTATGGCAGCTTTTATGCTACAGAATAGAATAGTTGTGCCCCAAATGTCAAAACTATGTATTCCATTCCCTGGCCCTCTACCGAAAATGCTTTTTAATCCCAGGTTCAAAGCAGTGGTTCCCAAAGCTTACTGCACAAGGATCACCCGGGAGCTTTTAGAAGCCCTCATGCCCATGCCCAGGCCCATACCCCAGAGTAATTCAACCAGAATCTCTCCAGATGAGACCCAGGCATCAATGTTTTTTTAAGTCCCCAGATTCCATTATGTAGCCTAGTTTGAGAGCGTACAGCATGGGGCTGGAGGATATTATGATAATGATGCCTGTGCCCCAAGCACCGAGCTTACAAGCCACACATAGATGCAAACCCCTGTGGAGAAAT
This sequence comes from Craseonycteris thonglongyai, assembly GCA_004027555.1. Classification (NCBI taxonomy): domain Eukaryota; kingdom Metazoa; phylum Chordata; class Mammalia; order Chiroptera; family Craseonycteridae; genus Craseonycteris; species Craseonycteris thonglongyai. The sequence goes on along the minus strand of PVKE010029359.1, from coordinate 12,574 downwards.
GGAGACATAATAGCTGTGTGACCCAGTAGCTTATGAATTCTTGCAAGACAGGCAAGTTTCATTCCAGGATTTCGTCAAGGCCTCAGAGAGCCAATCGATAGGAAGAGGAAAGAAGGAAAGAGGTAAGCAGACCTCAGGAAAAGCGGTTTGACCAGGTGGTCTCCACATAGGAGTAGGGAGAAGTGTTGATTCTGGAATTCTGAAAGTACAGGGACAACAATCCAGAAACAATAGGGTATGGGGAGCGGGAGGGGAACGGTTTAAGTTCAGTGGACCCTTGTGAGGAAAACAGGAAGAGTTTACAGATTAAAGGGACTCTGGGTGATTGAGCATTTTGTAAAGACACAAAGGATTTCCAGAGAGCACAAGAAAGATGGAAAGGGGTGTATCTATGCCTGCACACCCGGATAACCCCCATCTAAATTGGTGATATAATGAAATATGGGCTTTAAGGACTATTTAAACATTCAGGAGGACTGCAGAGAGGTGGAGGAGTCTTTGAAAGTTCCTACAGCACAGGATTAATTCTCTTCTGCAATCGTCTCATTTTAGTTTTGTGCTTCTCTGGGAAGATGTGATTAACACAAATTCCCTCTGACTCTCAAGGTGATGCTGACTTGGCTAATTGTGCTCTTCCAGGCCTCCAAGGAAACATTGTTTTGTGACATGGAATCAATGCCTGACCATCTTTTCCCTTGTAAGGCTTTGGGTCATCCATTCTGAGCCCAAGAGAAAAGCTCTACCTAAACCAGCCTTTTTTTCTCCTGAAATCACAGGTGTCATCCACGCACTTATTAACTGCTTCAGTTATGTCAGCGCCTGCATCACTGGCTGTTGCTAAACTCTTTTGGCCTGAGACAGAAACACCTAAAATAACCCTTAAGAACGCCATGACGATGGAAAATGGGTAAGTGGAACATGTTCACCTAGTTAATGACTACACAAGCCAGAGCAGCGGGGTTCCAAATTCAAAGTACAGCAAAAATTTGTTAATCAGAGAGCACAGCACAGTGAATTGTGGCAATAAACAATTTATTTTCCAAAGGAATAGACTTCACCCCCAAGAAGCTTGATTCAATACTTGAGGAAAACCTTTCTAAATACCTGAATGTCAATACATTTCCTTGACTGTTCAATGCAGATATTTCCCTTTAAATATCGTATAGTGTTCATTAAGATTTGGTTTGGGGCCATTGGAAAGCCATAGGATAACCATTTCTAAACTTTTCTTATATAATAGAGAAGAAACAGTATGATACAAGAATACTTAAACGCCTTGTGGGTTCATTTTCTTTGGTCCTGTGCAAAGGAAAATAAAGGTAGAAAAGACTAAGGGATTTAAGATGGTCAAAAGTATTTCATGAAATAAGAAAATTAATCAACTAACATGCTATTGAGATCCATCCCTTGTTTGTATATGTAAAGGGGGACCCCAAAAGCCTGAAATTTATTTATGAAAGATTGTGTATTCTTACACGTTTAAACTTCAGTCACCTTCAAAATACTTTTCACTTGATGCAACACATCAAGCTGCTTTTTCCATTGCTCCAGTTTTTAAACTTGTCGATTTTGATGCCCTTTAGTGCTTCTGCCATTTTTTTCCACATTGGCAAGATGCTTCCCTTTGACGTTTCTTATCCAAGGAAACAAAAAAAGAAGTCTCTCAAGGAGAGATTGAGTGAATAGGGAGGATGGGAAACAGGGACCATGTAGTTTTTTGGTCAAAAACTGCTGAACATTCAGTGCGGAGTGGGCAGGCTCATTACCGTGCCACGCATTTTTAATCAGCCATCAGGAAATGGGCAAGTGCATTGAAAGTCTCCAAAAAGAATTCGCTGAAGCCAAACGCAGCCTCTCACAACAGCGCCAGCTGGTGCACTGGTGCAGATGTGTTCCTAGAACACTCACCTAGCAGGGGAAGCCTGTGCTACAAGGGGCCTGCTTACCCTCCAGAAGATCATTCTGGGGATTTTTTTTTGTGGGGTTCCCCCTTGTAGAGGAAGTCATAACCCCATGAAGTAAAAAGCAAGTTGTCAAAGAATGTATGGAGTATGTATGATTCCATTTATAAAGTTAACAACTGTGTAAACCTATGGAGCATATTATTTAGGGATATAGACAAATAGAAAATTTGAAAAGAAAGGGATGATAAGTAAAATTTAAGGGAGCCAGGTCCCTCTGAGATTAGAGAGAAGAGGATGAGATTAAAAACATGCTGGGGGACAGGAGAGTGGGACTCAAAGGTGATGGTGACATTCCTTTTCTTAAATGAAGTCATGGGTATGCAGGCCCTGAATTGTTAGTTCTTATAGCACGAATGTTTTTTAAATATTCTCTGGTAGCTACTTTTAATTAAATACAATTTTTTTTTAAGATTTATTTTCATTGTTTTTGACAGAGAGAGAGAGATACAAACACAAAGATGGGGGGTGGGGGGGCAAAACAGTCTCCATAGTTGCACATCATTGGTTTTTCCACATAGTTTCATTCCACAGGTGAGCGCAGGGCTGCACAGGGCAGGAACTGGGCTGGGGTCTCACCCCAGTGAGAACTGAACTGGGGGCACTCCCCAGTTCAGCATATGGGTCCACATGGGCCGGGGCCAAGATTCAATCCTCGGTCCCAGGGCTGCAAAGTGAGCGCTTAACCCACTGAGCCATCCCGGCTTCCCCTAAATACAATTTTTAAAGCCTGTAATACTTTAACTTTTCCCGATTACAAATGACCTCATATTAAAAGAGCAGTATAATAGACATCCATCACCTACACTCAACAGTTATAAATGATTTCATGGAATTCAGGTGAGAATTTTTACTCAGACATGGGTCTGAGAGTTGGTTTTTCCACCAAATAAGCTGCAGTTAGGCCACTTCCACACCTGTGCTGCCCATCCACGAATAGCTGCTCAGTCATTCTGGGACTGCTCTTTTTTGATAAAGTGATTCAAAGAATCTCCTGGAAGCTGCAACACAGGGAGCCTCCTCCTCCATCTCCCTGGTGGCAAACATTGCTGTGAACCTGATCGCCTTCATCGCCCTGTTGTCTTTTATGAACTCAGCCCTGTCCTGGTTTGGAAGCATGCTCGACTACCCACAACTGAGTTTTGAGGTAAAATGCTACCATGTTTCTCCTCCATTTCATTTCTGCCTATCTTTGTTTAAAAATAAAAGGTTGGTGAACAGCCATCCTTAGCTGCTTACAGTGCATCTTACCCACCGTACATACTTACCATGTACCCCCATCCTCCCACCCCATCTGTCTCCTATCAGCCTCCTCCCCGAAATACTCATTCTCCCCTGACCTCATCCAAGAATCCCCATTACTTCAAATGACCCAATTCCTACCTTGACTCCTAGTGGATAAAGATGAACAAGCGTGTGTGAAGGGATTTCTGTGCTTAAGAGACACAGATGGGGCAAGAACAATGTTGTCCTCGGTGTGAGGCAGAAGCTACTCACTACACTAATAACATATCTACTTTTGGTTTTTGTAGCTAATATGCTCCTACATCTTCATGCCCCTTTCTTTCATGATGGGCGTGGATTGGCAAGACAGCTTTATGGTTGCCAAACTCATAGGTTATAAGACATTCTTCAATGAATTTGTGGCTTATGAGCACCTCTCAAAATTGATCAATTTAAGGAAAGAAGCTGGACCCAAATTTGTGAATGGTGTGCAGCAATATATGTCGGTGAGTAAATATTTTGATTTTCAGTACACTTTTTCATCACATATATGCATTCATCAGATAGTTACTGATACCTCTATATAACAGGTACCATGCAAGGCGCTCAGGATACACCAGGGAACAAAACAGAACACAAATTCCTGATTTCTTGGAGCTCATTATATACTTGAGAAAACCCTAAACTAACCAGAATTATCATCTGAAGGGCAGGCCCCTTGTAGCACAGGCTTCCCCCACTAGGTGAGGGATCTAGGAACCCATCTGCTTCAGCGTACCAGCTGGTGTTGTGAGAGGCTGCACTTGGCTTCAGTGAATTCTTTTTGGAGACTCTTTCAAAATATTTCCTCATCTCATGATGGGTGATTTACATGAACAATGTGCGGTGTGACAACTCACCTGCCCTCACCCTGCTGAATGTTTGGCAGGTTTTGACCAAAACAGCCTGACCTCCATGCCTCATCCTCCCTATTCACCCAAACTCTCCCCAAGTGACATTTTTTTTTTCCCCCACATAAAAAAAGTCCTCAAAAGGAAACATTTTGCTGATGTGGGAAAGGTGAAACAAAAAATGGCAGAAGCATTAAAAAGCATCAAAATCGATGAGTTCAAAAACTGTTTTCAGTAGTGGAAAAAGCATCTCGATAGATATATTGCATCAGAGAGTACTTTGAAGGTGACTGAAGTTTAAACATGTGAGAATAAATACACAATTTTTCACAAATAAATTCCTGGGATTTGGGGTCCCCCCTTATACATAGCACCCCATAGTTTTCAGTTATGTTAATCAGTGTGCATGTGTGTGTAGAGAAACAGAACTAATCCTTACCACTGTAATACTTTACTTTTAAGCACTGTGGGTCCAAACCCAGAGTCATGAGCTGGGACTCAATCAATAAACACTTATTGACTATCTTCTGTATACAGCCTACTTAGATACTGAGGCCACAGCACTGAACAAGTCACAAAGCCTCTACCCTAATGGGGCTCATAATCTAATGATCATAAAGGATCCTTTCTTCCAGAACAGAATTGTCACATATGAAAACTCTTAGGGAAATGGTAAACATTCTAACCACCAACACTACTCATTGAAACAATCCATTTGCAATTAATATCTGAGGCATGTACAGTATTTGGTTTCAAAAGGAAATGAGAGGAAAATCCATGCTGCCCAAGGCCCTGGTGGGGACTGCCCACCTCTGAACACCACCACCATCTCTTCCAGCCTCCCATAGACCCAACATGCAAATTTATGCCCACATATGTACCAGCTTATTCCAAGAGAGTACTGATTGGTATTTTATGGTCAGGACAGTTTGACCCATACTTCTGATATAAACAGTGGCTCTGTAGGTCTCCTGAACATTTAAGAAAAATGCTTTTTCTTCAACTGACCACACAATGGAGGTTGGCCCACTGTCCTCATTGTTCAGATGCCACCACTAACTAAGCAGCTTACTTCCCTGCCAAAAGCAACGATAGGCCAGATTAAGTGAGATGTTTTCCGTCCCCAACTGCCAACTGCCAGAAGAAAGTGTTTTTGTTAATGAGCAAAGCAAGCTCACAGTTCTGGCAGTGCTGAGCAGGTCTATGAACATGTTATTAAGAGGATAAAGACAAGAACAGTAGAAGTAATTTGGGTTGAGGATAAACCCAACCAGACACAGGCACACAGAGGACATTTGGAAATAGAATTTCAATGGCTTCTGCTAGTGTTGAGTCACGATGGGAAAAGCATTTTTTATTTTTCCAGATTCCTTATTTCAGTCAAGAAAATGTGGACAAGTTACTGCAATCTCTTGTTTACCAACCAAGAAATGCTAAGGGTGTCCCAACCATCTCTAGGAAACGTATCAAGTAACTGAAGTGTAAGATCTGGGTGCATGAGTCAAAACTTCAGTATAATCCTTTGAATTATGTCTACTACTGCCCTTCTTCTAAGAAAAGAGGTCCGAACATGTATGTAGCCCCAGCATATCCAGACTGATCTCTTTATTGCTCCATCACGTTCTCCTCCTTAAATACCCTATTGGTTTACATGTAATACATACCATGGTCCAGAATTTAAAATGTACAAGAAGATATAAGAGGAAAGGGAGCCATCCTCCCTGTCTCTGCCACTCAGCCCCTCTCCCTGAACCATAGTACGCTCACTGTTTTTAACCTTGCTCTTTGCACTTAATGGCATACCTCACATGTCTCTCCATGTCATTGCCTATGACATGGTATTCTACTGTATGAGCACACTGTAATTTATTTCAACTAGTCCCTCATTAATGAACACTTCACAATTTTTTGCTATTGGGCGCAGTGCTAAAATGACAATCCTTGTGCATATGGCATCTTTCGTCATATGAGAAGAAAGCTGTAGGGTGTATTATTGATTCCACAGTGCAGTGTGGCTCTCTCCATCACCTAATCTTGCACATTTATGGGAAAAGGCAAAATGGAATCATCGCAGCCTCTCTTCCTCTAATTATAAAACTCTACGTGGCCACATCTGTGTATCCCCTCTCCACAACTCCCCAGAAAGGGGAAAGGGGAGTCTCAAGTGCTTTCTGCCATTTCCCTCCCCATGCGCTCTTAATAGGTTTGCCTGAGTTGAAGCCAATTGAACCAAATGAAAAGCACTAGAGGGAGCACGGGACGAGAATGAGCTTTTTCAGAAAGAGTGGGCTACTCAAATACTTGAAATATTTTTTCCTGCCTGCTATAGGCACACTAATTGAAAATCAACGAAGTTCCCAGAAACCATGAAAAAAAGAGGGGCTTATAGTCCACAAAATTTACCATGACCACTTGAATCTTGAATGTGAACTTTCCAAACCCAGTTATGGAAAGAAAAGAAAAAAACCTTCACTGTTTTGAGTGTAGCACTGGCCTAGTTTGTTCCATGAACAAAGTCATGGATTTCCCACGGTTTTGGAACAGAAAATAATTGCCTCAATTGCTTTACCAAATTGAATATACCTGTGGTGAACAATAAAGTCTATTGAATCTTCTAAGCCACCGATAGTCAGTCTTTCAACCTGGGAAAGAATTACCTGGCCTGAGTAGCACCTCCTGACTCTCAAAATAGAGGTGGAGGGCCATGTTCATGGTTTTAAAAAGTCACCTCCCATCTCCTCCCTGCCCTGCGAGGGGAACTATTAACTGTTCCACTTGGCTGGCTACCTACCCTTCCTATGGGATGGCCAGAGTGGAGGGACAAAGAAAGGCAAGCATACACCACAACCGACTGATAGGAGTATCTCCTCTGCTATCCGTGAGCTTCCTCGTTACCAGTAGATTTCCTTTTCATTCGTATCCTTATTACTGAAGTATAATTTCATATAAACAGGCACATTTTTGGTGTACCTGAGTTTTGATTAATGTGTCACCCATGTAACCACAACCACAATCAAGATACTGATCCCTTCCATCACACCTAGAAATTTTCCTTCATGGCCTATTGCAGTCAACGAGACCCCTCCCAATCCCAGGCAGCCAATGATCTTTCTTTCACTGTAGATTACTTTTGCTTCTGCTACAATTTCATATAAGTGGTTTCACTTGGTACCCATTTGGCACATATTAGTTATTTTGCTTTTTATTAGAGTAGTATTCTACTGTATGGATATCACAATTTGTTTCTCCGTTTGCCTATTGAAGGACATTTGCATTATTTCCAGCTTGGGGATATCGGAAATGAAACTACAAATATTGATGTACAGTTTTCTTGTGGGCACATGTTCTTTCTCCTGGGAAAATTCCTAGCAGTGGGATTGCTGGGCTATACAGGCAGTGCGTGTTAACTTCAGGAGAAAACTGCCAATGTTTGTATTTTACAGACAGGCTGTGTCAGCTTACATTCCCAGCAACAGTGTACAAGAGTTCCAATTGTTCCACGTCCTCACCCACATTTAATATTGTCTGTCTTTTTAAGCCACTCTAGTGGATGTGTAGTGGTATCTCCTTGTTTTAATTTACATTTCCCTGATGACTAATGATGTCAAACATGGTCTCCTGTGCTTACTAGCCATTTACGTGTCTTTTGTGAAATCTCTTTATCTGTCTTTATTGGGTGCTTGCTCTTCTTATTACTGAATTACGACAGTTCTTTATAGGTCTGAATACATCCTTTTGTCAAATCACTGTCATGAGAATAGCTTCGGGAACCAATACTGAATTTTCAGCAGCTTGTACTATACCTGGCACATCATAACAGGTGGCCAGGTCATATGGAATGTCAGAAGTTATCATTAAGCAGAAAGTAGCAATTTGTAGAGGCCACGTCTAGCAATTTCAAGTCCTTTGTAGAGAAGCTGTGACTCGGCACAGCCCCTTCCCCTCCCTGAAATTCAAGGGGAGATGGAAAAAATAATCTAGGAAGCATCAAGTGTTGGACACCATGGATTGCACATTTATTTGTCAGTAAAAGCAATCATCTTCGTATTGCAGAGTACTATTCTATTTTATGGATATCACAATTTGTTTATCCATTTGCCAGTTGGAGGATGTTTGCATTATTTCCAGCTAGGGGCTATTATGAATAAAACTACTATAAATATTCATGTACAGTTTTCTTGTGGGCACAATAGGAAATCCAGTTAGGATGTCAGATTTATAAGCTGGGTCACCTCATGCATACATCTGTGTGTTTGTTTATTTACAGATTCGTTCTGAGACAATTGCCACTTACGCTCTCTGTGGCTTTGCCAACTTCGGTTCCCTAGGAATAGTGGTCGGTGCACTCAGTAAGTGACAAGAATATTCGTCAGCCACAGATGTGACGTAAATATGCTTCAGATCGCTATTTTGCTCTGTAACATTATTCATGACAGGGACCAAAAGGCCCTGCAACAGCAGTAAATCCTTTGGGGTCAGTTTTTATCTCTGCTCTGCAATGCAGTTTTCCTATGTGCACCCAAGCTAACCTGAGGAAGAATTTATTCAAAGGGACAGGTGCTTCTCCGCCCAGCAATGACACATAGGTTTCACTTTGCATGCCAATTCTAAGAGATTCAGAATGGCCACCTGCGGAAGGAGTCTGATCCTGAGGATTCAGTGGGAAACACTGTGATTAAATTGTGATATCTGCTATGGGCATAGAAATAGATGGTTAAGATGAGGTGCAAATATTTTAAATACTTCCTTACAACCATTTGCCTTGCCATACCCCCAACATACCAGGAGCCTTTGGGGTGAAACTGAGGAGCTGTTTCTTTGTGTGGACAAACTTCTTCCCTTCCTCACACCCCCAGAGAACTTCTCCAGATGTGGAGCTCATCACTAAGCTCTTGGATCTTGAATTTTCCAGCAAAAATATTTTTAAAAATAATAATAATAATAATTTTTTTTTTCCTGGGAAATTCAAGATCCAAGAGCTTAGTGATGGACTCCACATCTGGAGAAGTTCTTTTTAAGGTCAATTGACCTGAGACCCCAACCCCAGAGCAATTCCCAGGCTGGGAATTTGGAATTCTAATCAGTAGTCTCAACATTAATCTCTCAATGCTTGCTTCCACATTTCCCAGCAACCATGGCTCCTTCCAGAAAGTGTGACATCGCCTCAGGGGCAATGAGAGCTCTGATTTCAGGGAACGTAGCCTGCTTCCTGACAGCCTGCATCGCAGGTACTGCATCTGGTCCTTTGTGTTCTCACTCCCTTCCCCACCGGGTGGCAGCTTTCCAGGGGGCAATGCTGCCAACCTGCATATGTGCTGCTGTGGAAAGCTGAGGCAGAGCTGCCATTAAGCGTATTACTGATATAAAGTGAGAGGTGTGGACATGGAGGAGAAGCTAAGAACAGAAAAAAGAGTTCGGGCGCTTTGTTAACTAATAAAAACCATGGTACTCTGCTTCACTTCCAGGCATGCTCTCTGCCACTCCTGTAGACGTGAAGTGCCTTCACATTTTAGAGAATGCCTTCAACTCCAGTTCACCTACAAATACAACCCATGTAGTACGATGTTGCCATAGTCTACTGAGCAGGTATTGCACTCTTGATTACCACTTCTTCATCACTGTTATAGACCCCTTCTACTTATTTTTCTAACTTCCTAACTCTTTATTTAAATATAAGAATGTGTGTGGCAATTCTAACCACCTATCATTTTGACTTATTTTGCTAAGACTGGGAACCATAAGACTAGCTAGTGCTACTCTGGCTTTTAATATACCCCCGCTGTGTATTAGGCATGAATCAGCTCACTTAAACTTTGCAACCACTGTATAAATTAAGCATTCTTGATTTGCTAATCACTAGGTAAAATCAGGGCTTGAACAGGCATATCACTTACCCAGGCAAAATGAGTGCATGTACAGTCAAAACAGAAACTTAAGTCTTTCTGCCCACAGAACCTATGGCCTTACCTAGTGTGCAGTACTAGTTACTAGGACCTTTCAAGGGGATCAAGCAATGCAGGCTCTTGTGACAACCTGGTGATGGGCTATGGTAGATGGGAGGCCATGCCAGACACCCCTGCTCTGTACAGCATCGATTGACAAAAATGAATATCCCCATACCACCTGGCCTTCATAATATACAAGAGTTCGAGAAGGATTGATTCAATCCTCTCTGTTCATTCTGAAGGAAATAGGGGAAGTCCTTGAGGCCAAATGGGATTTGAGAGTCCAAACTAATTCTCTGGTGCCTCTGTCCTTAACCTACCCTAACCACGATGTAAGAGAGGAAATCGGGTTCCTGCCCTACAATACTTTGCAATGCATTGTCTTCTGTTCATCTGCTGTTTGTCTTCTAAGGCTCAACTCTGTTTCATTCCACTTTCCACTAGCACTGTTGCCCAGGGCCCCGGCAAGGTCATCCCGGGAGGAAATCACAGCCTGAATTCTTTGAAGAACTGCTGCCAATTGTTGAGTCCATCAACACTGAACTGCAGTTGGATCCCTAATGCATTTTGAGTTCAGCCATTTCTCTAATGGAACTCTAAGTACAGGTGCCGAACTCTCTGCTTTGGGGACAGAAAAACTATTCTCCACAGATAGTTCCATCATGGAATCAGTTTAACTGGAAAGAAGAAAAACAGGGGTGAAGCTTCAGATCTACATCTTCCTTCTGACCTACAGAATCTTCCTCCCCTCCGCCACTTCCCCAGCCCCTTCTCCACTGAGAACTACTATGGCATCCCAAAGTTGTTTTCTAACAAGTCCAGTCCCAGAAATGTTTTCTAACCATAGGATTTCAGAACATTTAACAAGAATACAGGTAAATGACAGCTCACAATTGCCCCATGGCTCAGCCACGCCCACTTTATAGTGCAAGGGCCCAAGTAGTCCAGAGTGACTCATTTTAAAAACCTTTCAGGGGAAGTCACTCTGCATTCATGCTGGCTGACCTGAAATAGCCTGAACTTGAATCTCACGTGAAGAAGTACCAATCACCAGTCACCCACCCATTGTCTACCCTTGGGAAGTCCTAGAGAAATTAGGAGTTCCTCAGAAGAGCCCACAGAGCTTTTAAATCCTCTGTGCTTAGAGGGTTATACCAGCCAGCTTAAGCTAAAGTGTGAAGTAACAGATAAGCCAACAATCTTGGTGGCTTACAAGTTTATTTTTCACTCACGTTATATGTTCATTGAGGGTCAGTTTTGACTATACTCAACGTTATCGTCTTCCAGAATTCAGGCTAAAGAAGCAGGCCCTATGTGGGGCATGCTGGACTTATGGGAGAGGAAAAAGAAAGATGGGGACCACATGATGACTCTTAAAATTTCTGCTTAATGTCAACAGCCACAAATGAAATACCCAGTCATAGGGAGGAATAGTGAATATTTTGAAGATAGAACATGATAGACCACATGGATGTCTTCTTTCAAGGAGTTATCCTATTATAGGGCATAACTATATGTCTATTCACGTGCAAATTTGGTTATATTCCTAGTGACAGGACTGGAGAATGGCGTTGCACTTCAGTCAATAAGCCACTTAAGGACTATCTGAAGAAGATAAGTCCTGTTTGAAATCTAAAAACCTATTGATACTTCCACTGACCCAGGAGAGCATCAGCACCAAACTTGCTTCCTAAATGGGTTCTGAGACTTGATGGGTCTCAGAAGAAAATTCCAGAAACAAAGGGGTGGGGTGCTCTTTAATGAAATGCTCATCACCCCAACACTCTTCATACTATAAAGACCAGTTTGTTGAAAAAATAGACACTAATGACTTCGTTAAAAGGTAATCAACACAAAAGAAAGAATGTAAAATGGTTTTGAAATACCTTAAGTAAAATATATTTTCTGGGGAAGCTGGGATGATTCAGTGGGTTAAGCGCTCACTTTGCAGAGCCGGGGATTGAGGATCGAATCCCGGCCCTGGCCCGTGCAGACCCATGTGCTGAACTGGGGAGTTCCCCCAGTTCAGTTCTCTCTCTATCTATCTATCTATCTATCTATCTATCTATCTCTCTCTCTCTCTCTCTCTCTCTCTCTCTCTCTCTGTCAAAAACAATAAAAATAATAATAATAATAATAAAAATTAAATATATATATTTTTTTTTCTTTTTTATTCAATGACAAGAGTCATTTTTTTAATCTATGTGTAAATAGTTGATTGTTATGTGGTGGTGGTGGTAAAGCAGCAAGCTAAGTGCCCAAAAGGCTCTTTATCTCTGAAATATAATATAACAGGATGTTTCTAGTTATTGATCATTTGTATCAAATTTTTCTTGGAAATGAATGTGCCCTTTTAGTATATACTCTTATTCTATGAAAAAATATTTATATGTCTATTCCCTCTGTTCTTTATGGTCTGGTATCAGTCTTCATAAAAGCCTTTGGCTAGTGTGTCAGGGATGCCAATTGTTTATATGTTCTCCTTCTTCTGCTATAGCTATTATTTTTCTCTCCTGCTCTTTTTAACTCTGCATTTTTCTAGTCTTTTTTTTTT
>PVKE010029358.1:0-20313 GCA_004027555.1 Craseonycteris thonglongyai | reverse complement strand
AAAATGAAGGAATGGGGAAGGCCAAACCCCAAAGGCACAGCATGGACTGCCAGCTGGGCTCTGCCAGGGCAACAGAGAAACGGATTCCCAAAACAGGGTCTGCTCTGGCCTAGAGCCACACAGAGAGAAATGGCCCTGTTTTTCAAGGACTCCCCAGAGATGTCACAATCCGGGAGTGATGTCAAAACTGCCTCAAGGGTGATGAACTCTGGCCTTGCAGATGAGTCAACAGAGGGTGGGTTTCCGTGAGCAGCCTGCTGTTTATACACAATCACCGTGGAGAACAGCATGCAGTCCGAAGGCTAGTTAGGGGTCACAGTGGCAAGCAGGCTCAACCCCTCACACAGCCTTGCGGGCTCCTGCAGAAACCACCAGCACTAACACCCAGGGTGCTCAGTCTCCAGAACCTATGGGACATGTACCTTCTGGGAGACTTACTCCACCTAGAAATATCAAGTGCTCACCTTGAAAAACACAAACTGAACACCTATGCCCTCGGGCAGGAGGCCATGCTTCTGACACCTGTGGCCCAGCCTGCTCCACCCCACAACCCTGCCCAGCACAGCCCTTCAGAAGGGTATTACAATCCTATGCCAGCTGGGAGATTCCTTCCAGTGATTCAGTCTCCTAGAGTCTCCACTCGTTTCCTCATCTGAGAAATGGAAACCATTCCACCACAGGGCTGACAGAGGAACAAATGAAATAGTGTAGCTTAGGCCACAGCTGGCATGTGGGTCTTGATCCACAGATGGTGGTTAGTGTCTCCAGGCTTTCTTGGGGGAGGAGACATAGTACAGACATAGCCAACAACTTCAGGCATTTGCTGGACCATTTACATGTCACCAACACTCACAGGAGCCTGGAACACTGGCATTTTAACTAGGATTTCAGATCACAATGTGACTCCTTTCATAGTTGTGTCCCAATAGCTCAAGCTCCCTCACCTCAAGAGGTAGCCTGAGCAAGTGAGGACTGTCCAAGTGACCTCAGGTAGGCAACAATGCGCCTCAGAGCCTCAAGTGCCCCAACACACAGTGGGAATAATAAGCTAGCTCTCCTGCCAAGGTTGTCAAGAGGATGACATGTGCCCGGATAAAGGATTTATAGGGATTGGGTCACAGCCCGGAGGGGCAGCACCAGCTAATCCTAAAGGTGGACTACCTGTAAAGCAGACCTGGCTGGCAAGAAGCTGCCCTGCTTAGGACCAAATGGAGCACCCTCACCACCACCACCACCACCACCACCAGGAAGGGGGCAGAGCCCGCCTCCTGGGGCCTTACCGTGGGAGAGGAACCGAGGCTAAATTAAGGCTCCTCCTGCCACCAGTGCCTAGGCTGACATCCACGCAGCCACTCCCTGAGCAGCAGGCGAGCAGCCCCCAGCGTGGCTCCAAAAGTTGTGGAATATTCACTGCAGGTCTCCTGTACCTCCTCTTCCCATGTAACCTTTCCTAGGACACATCCCTGCAGCCACCCTCCACACCTTACTGGGCCACCTCCCTGCCCCAACAGCCTCCCTAGTCCCTCATGTCTCAGGACCATGTACCTAGCATACCCGAACCCCTCACTTGGCAGACCTCAGCTCTGGCATCTCCTAGAAGCACCTCTTAATGAAGCACCCTTTCATGTTGCCTGCCCCATGCCATCAGGTCAGCCCATTTTACTTCCTTCCTGACAATGACCACTAACAAGTTCTTTATGCTGATTTTTGTGCTGCCTTGTTCATTATCTGTCCCCTGCCTCTAGAATGTGAGCTCGTGACACCAGGGGCCTGCCTTGGTCACTGTGAATGTCCAGCTCCTGAGTAGTGGCCCTGCATAGACCACACAGGCACTCAGATTCACACAGATGCAAGAACCCAGGCTCCCTGTCTCCTCGAGCTCCACTCTAATCGCCAGACAGGGACTGGCTCTGGGTAGAGATACCAAGTGCACAGGAGGGGTCAGGGCTGTACTAAGGAACACACATGTGCCACCATGTGCCAACAGGATCCCCACAGCCCTAAGAAGGATATGGAGCTCAGAAAGGGTCAGGCACTGGGACCCTCACAGACCTAAGGAAGAGGATCTGAAGTTCAGAAAAGGCCAAGGGCTGGGAGCCTCACGGCTGTGAGAAGGATCTGGACTGGCAAGGGTCAGGTACTGGCCTAAGATCTCAGACAGGTAGGGCTGAACAACATGCTCTTCTCCACAAAGGAACTTATAACCCAGGAGAGGAAATGGTCACCCAGCAACAGACCTCACCAAATCCAATGATGAAATGCCCACGTGGTCAAAGTAGGTGCCCCAAGAAGGGTCACTTCCTCAGAGTAGTCAAGGAATACTTCTCTGAGCAGGCAAGTGAGGCTATTTTGGAAGGCTGGGTTGTGTCTTCTCTCCTGGAAGTCAACAATCACAGCAAAAAAGGAGATCCACAGGAGTAGATCCCTTAGGACTCACTAGAGTTTTTATATTCAAGAAAAAACTGCCTAAAGCCCAAATCTGGACAGTTGTCAGTTGTGTGTATTACCACACCTTCACCTTCCACCACGTTCCAGGCAGGCTACCACATCTGCACAAAGGCAGCTCAGACTTTAGATCCCTCTGGAGAGAGAAACCATGGGGACTGCTATGGGGGTTACTCTAATAGCTAGATTACAGGAAGTTCCTCTCCAGTCCCCTGTCACATCTGAATTTGTGTAAACCCATTCGCAATTAAAAAGTAAAAATATAAACCTTTCCACAAGTTGCCACTGGCAAACCATACAACCATAGCGCGAGAGAATAGAAAATACCAGACACTGTTGACAGAGCTTATGTCTAAGGTTTGTTAAAATAACCTATACATTGCTGTGGTCACACAAATGAGTACTTCGAGTCACCCTCCCATGCCCAACACCCAAAAGCACCAAGAGCACCCAAACTGCTCTCATTTTAGACCAGTCCACTATGCTGCCCAACAGGTATGATTGAATATGAAAATTGCCAAGTCACTTAAATTACCAGACAATTTCTGTGAAAAACACAAGTTTGGGTCACCCCAAATTTTAGCCCAGCCAGCCAAGTTGGCCTGGATGGCTTGAAGAAGTTCTTCCAAGGAGCCCCTCCTAGTGACTGACCTACACAGCTAGGCTCCACATTGGACCAACCTGAGTCTGCAGTTAGTTTCCTTCACCCTCACATGAGGAAGATCTAGCTTAGTTAGGGGATGTAACCAATACTCTAAATTAAAAATAGCAGTGTGATAGCATAAGGTAGACGCATAGACAGGTCTTCCTGAAGACTGGATTAAGTGAGGGCAGCATGGCAGGGAAGGCGGGGCTCCTCACCCACAGTGGCCAGGTATCAAGTTCACCTTATTTACATGACTCATGAGCTCTCCCCCAGCTGCCTCTAGGAAAGTTTGCCTTCCTGCAGAACAAGTCAGAATCTCCCAGGGAAAAAGACTCTGGGGGATGGAATTCCACAAGGAAGGGAGGCTCATGCCAGCCAATGTGCCCCTACCTCCTCCTTTTCCCCTGCAGGGTGCCTCAGCCTCACCTTAGGGATTCCTTCTGACAAGGTGATAACTTGTTTTTCTAGAAAAGATGAAGTCCCTTTCTATTACTAAGACACTAGGACAGAAAGGAAATGGCCAAAAAAAATAGGAAGAAGCTTGGGAAGGGTGGGCACTGGGGAAATGGTGGAAATAAAATGTGAAGAAATTCCCAGCTTAGCTAATGGTGCTGAACAAGTCTAGGGCAGGAAGAAAGCCACATTCCTTCCTAGTTAGTCTCTCTCCTCACCCGCCTGAGGCCCCCCATCCTTGGTATACACAAACACATGCACACACACACATACATACATAGGGAGCAGGGCCTCCCCAGCTACCTCCAACTATGAAGCTCCACTTTTCAGACATTTAGAAAAGAGCTCCAAAGCCACCTCCCCTCAGGACCTGACCACCAGGCACCTGCAGCTTCTGTCCTAACACAGATAGAGGGCACCATGACAAACAGAAATAGGAAGAAGCAGGTTTCCCATAACAGGCCCAGATGCGCCCCAAAGTCAGGCCTGAAAGAAGGTGCACAACAGCCTCTTCCCCACTCCTTGCCTGGGGCCAGATGGCAGAAATGAAACGCCTTGAACTTACCCAGATGGGCCCAAATCAGCCCCTGAGAAGTTTGAGTCAGCGGCCAGGTGCAGTAGTAGCCAGAGCTCCCTCCCAGATGTCCACCACTGGCTCCTGGCATGGGAAGGGCACCATGCCAGCGACCCCTCTACATGCACAGCTTCTTCCCCCAAACACACTCCCACTCTCCAAAGGTGTCCAGTGAGACAGGGTCACTTGCTGACAAACTTGCTGACAAGCTGTCAGTTTCTGCCCAAACGCCCCTTCCTAAGAACCGGGGCTTCATTGGAAAGTGTTAAAGCCTACTCCCACACACAAACATAACAGGAGCCCACAGGTACCCCGTCAACAGTGCCCCACTGACCTACCTTGCCAGGGACCTAGGCGGAGAGGACCCAAGCCCCTCAACCCCCACCCCAACCCTCCTCCCCCGATCAGGTGAACAAACCAGTTCCTGCCCAGGGCCCAAGTGGGCCGGGAAGGGTCTGGGACGCCTCCAGGTGCCACACAGACGGCCCCCGGACCAGGCGCGCGAGTTCGAGCACCGGGCCGACCGCCAGTGTCGCCTCTTAGCGCCGATAATGAACATGGTTCCCCGCGCCCCGCCGGCCCAGGAACATGCGAGAAGCACCCCGGACGCCGGACCCCGCGCCCCAGGCCAGAACTCCAGGAGAGGGGCGCGCGAGGCCGGCCTGCTCCCTGACGTCCCTGACGGCTGCGCCGGGTTCGCGCTAGTCACCTGGCTGGCGCGGTAGCTCTCGAAGGCTCTCCAAGCACTGTCGGTGAGCTTCACGTGGAACACGGACACCTTGCTGCCGTCGCTCACCCGACCGCAGGACAGCCCGTAGCTCCAACCCTCCTTCAGCGCCGCCATCTTGCGACCATCGCTCTCCGCCCCCCCTTCCCGGCTCCGGAGCCTGCGCACCGGCCACGCCCCATCCCGCTGCTTGCTGACGCACTTCATTATTCATGACCACTGGCCACGCCCCATCGGATATCAAGAGGCTCACTGCCAACGTTGCACTGCCCACCGACGTGCTGCATTATTCATGAGGTGTGCCTAGCCACGCCCCTCATGAGGCCAACAGTCACCGCCTGAATATCCTACCTATTCAGGACAAGCTTGGACTTCCGCTCCCGGGCTCCGCCCTGACACGCGCACTCCACCAAATCCCGCCCATATGTATATTATTCATGAGCCTGACTCAGCCAGGAGCGTCAAAGTCCCGACCCACCGGGAGCTGACGTGATACATTATTTATGAGGCCTCTCCAAGCCTTCCGTCTTTGGCTTCTATTGCGAGCCGCAGTGTGGGCGTTGAGGGGCTGGGCCTGCTGCGCAAAACACGTGGAATGCGGGACCACTGGCTGTCCGGGTGAGCGGGCGTGGCTATGCAAACAGAACGCGCGTCGGACACTGGATTGGACTGGTGGGCGATGGGATGCTACCCATCCGGGGTTTTTAGGGGATTGAGGGGCTGGTGAACTAAACTCATGATGAGAGTAGATTTTTAACCCACTCCCCATTTAGAAAATGAAGTGTAGCTCTCTGCCACATTCATTTAATTTTACATAAACACCCTCTTTGAGGCTGAAGCAAATCTGATTGGTTTTCATTGTGAAAATAAAATATCAATAATGTTCTTGGGAGTTATTTCTAAACAGAACTTGTCTCTAATCATAATGTAACAGATGTATGAGATGATCGGTATTTTTTTCATGCATACAAATGCTACATTTTCTAGGATTTGACATTTTCAATGGTCAAGAATTACTATTACTTTGTAAATGGAAATATCACTAAAAACAGAATGCTATAATTAGAATGATGTCATTTGTTTACAAAGACTATGGATAGAGCCATGCAATAATAATAAAAGTGAGATATTTCATGGCAAACTTTGGGGGTAAACACTGCGGTTTGCAAGTGCCACCAGAGAGTATTCTTTAAGATTTATTTTTTATTTTTATTGTTTTTGACAGAGAGAGAGAGAGAGAGAGAGAGATACAGAGACAGAGAGATAATTTACAGAGACAGAGAGAGAACTGAACTGGGGGAACTCCCCAGTTCAGCACATGGGTCCGCACGGGCCAGCGCCAGGATTCGATCCTCGGTCCCCAGCGCTGCAAAGTGAGCGCTTAACCCACTGAACCATCCTGGCTTCCCCAGAGAGCATTCTTGGGGCAAATGGGAATGGGTTAATAGAATAAAATCCTACACAACCACAGGCTGAGAGATGGTGGTTGTCCAGCTACCCCATTTAAAAAAAAAACCAAAAAAAAAACAGGGGAAGACGGGATGGCTCAGTGGGTTGAGAGCTCACTTTGCAGCGCCGGGGACCGGGGATTGAGTCCCGGCCCCCACCCATGCGGAACCATATGCTGGACTGGGGGCTCCCCCAGTTCAGTTCTCTCTCTGTATCTGTATCTCTCTCTCTCTCTCTCTCTCTGTCAAAAATAAATAAAAATATATATATATTAAAAAAAAAATGTATTATAAAATTAACTACCGTACTATTTAAAGTGTAAAATTCAGTGGCATTTCATATATTCACAATGTTGTGCAGCCATTACCACTATTTAGTTCCACAACATTTTTATCATCCCAAAAGAAAACCCACTCCTCCCTCCCCAACCCCTGGCAAAACCACTAACCTACTTTCTGTGCCTATGGATTTGGTAATACTGGGCATTTCATATCAATGGAATCATACATGTGACCTTTGTGTGTCTGGCTTCTTTTACTCAACATGTTTCTGAGGTTCATCCACATTGTAGCATGTCAGTGCTTTGTTCCTTTTTATGGCCGAATAATATTCCATTATAGGAACTGACCACATTTTGTTTATCGGCCGTTGATGGACATTTAGGTTGTTTCCACTTTTGCACTATTATAATAGAATAGAGCTGCTATGAACATTCACGTACAAGTTTTTATATGGATGGGATGTTTTCTCTTCTCTTGGGCTTAAGAGTGAAACTGCTAGGTCATATGGTAATTCTATGTTTATCTTTTCAAGGAACTGACAGACTGTTTTCCACAGAAACTATGCCATTTTACCAAAGCTCTCATTATACAGGTGGGAAAACTGAGACTGAAAACCAGTGCTGGCTTGCCCAGGCAAGCTCTTCCTGGACCCGTAGGCCTCCTGACCTGTAGAAAGCTCTGAAGTCATTTTCTTCCCCCTTTAATCTAATTATAGAACGTGGTCATAGGATGGATTTTGAGGGATTTGAGGAAGGTGAAGTTCAGGGACCTTATGTATGTCTCAGCCCAGGTGATCTCATTAGTTCTGCCCACTGCTGCATGGTCAGCACTACCATCCATTTATCCTCCTCCCCCCTCCCCCTGACCATGTATTGCTAAGGCTCTGTGCTCAGTGCCTGGGACCTACAATTGACTTTTAGGGTGGATACAGTGGTTTGGACCCATCTGCCAGATAAGAAAACTGAGGCTTGGAGCAGTTAAGAGAATTAGGAACACTGCAACCATGGCCTACACTGCTTGGTAACAAACATTTCTCCACTTTACACTCAGTGCCCAAGTGGCTCCTAACAGGACCCCAGAAACAATAATGAAAGAATCACCAAATATTGGCATACTCTCCAAAAGTCTCTAAGAACTACCTAATTGGAAGCTAGTTCACCACCTTGGCGGGTGGGGTGGGGGTGGGGGGCTTGATACATCCTCCTCCTGGCAAGCTCACCACAGCTCTAGCTTGTGCAATGACTATACTACTGCTGCCCAGACACAGGGCTGTCAACTCGCTCACTGCACAGCCAGACCCCTGTAATTGTTGGTCTCAGCAAAGCCCCCAGTTAGGGCCCCTCAAAATCCCCATTTTCAGGAAACAGAAACAAGAGAGGATGGGGTAACAGCAGAGCAGAGACTGCCCTGTACTGGGGTAACATGTAGAGGGAGTGTGAACTCCTTAAGAGTTCACAGCTGGGTGCCCTGGGAACATCACCCCACTTCTCCAGGACTGATTCCCACTCTGTAGCAAGGGTCTGCTGCCACCCCACCCACCCCTTGCTCCATCCTAGCCACACGAGGCGGTGAAAGAAGGCTCAGGAGCCAGCAGAGTGCAGGGTGGGAGGCTTTATTTCACTGGGAGAGTGGGGGGAGCCTGGACAGAGATGCAGCAGGCTGGGCAGGAGAGGTTGGCACTTGGACAGGGATTGAATAGGGGAAGGGCTGCCCCCAGGCCTGTTGGGAAGGAGAAACTGAGGCTGGCCCCTGTTGAGACCTAACCCAGAGGGATGGGAGTGGGAATCGGGTGTGGAGGAACGAGGGCCCCTTCCTTTCAGGCTAGATGTGGGGCCCAGGGCCCTGCCTCACTTTCCTCCTATAGGGCCTCAGTCCCTCCTGCTCGCTGGGCCACATGACCCCCAAACCTCGCTGTCCCTGCCCCACAAGAAGGGGCTAGGCCAGACAGGACAGTGGACAGGGAGCTTGGGAGAATTAGGGAGCTTGGGGGGAGAGGGGGTCCATGGTGCTCAGAAGGGGTGGTGGCCACATGGGCAGTCAGTTCCTGGCAGCGATGACCACAGAGAGGGCCACGCCCCCCAGGGCAACAGCAGTTGCCCCAAACAGCCACTTCCATGGAATGGACTGTGGATAGAGAGAAAGGAGGAGGCTGGAGAACAGTCAAGACTGATGTCTTAGGCCTCAGATACTGACACAGCTCAGAGGCCTCCTAGTAAGCCACTGACTGATCCCCTTTCCTGCCTCCTGGCAAACTCCTACTCGTGCCTTCAAAACTCAAAGCAAATATCCTCTCCTCTGGGACACTTCCACTTCCCCTCTGGAAGAGCCATCATTCCCCACCCTAAGTCCTAGAGATTGTGTTCTGCCTTCACTCTAGCCCTGGTCAACAGGGCTGAGGCCTCTCTGCATCCCCAACATGGTCCAGCACAGCCCAGGTTATAAGGACATCATGTTTGCAAAATGAAGACACTCCCTCTGCGTGGCCTGCCCTGCCTATGGCCCCTGCCCCTCCTCCAGGAGCCTCCCTGCCCGCCAGCCCCAGCTCACCCAGGCACCCTTGCCAGGACACTTGGCAGGTAGCCGGCTGGGGTTGCCCAGCATTTTCCGGTACAGGGCAGTCTCCGTGCTCCGCTGAGCGGCATGCTTCTTCACCAGCTTCGAGAGCTCTGCATGGATCGTCTGGAAGAGGCAGGCAGCAGTTGGGCTAAGAACATGTAGTGGCAGCAACCAACATAACCTACCATCACTCGTGCTCTGCCTTTCTGGCACCCTGGGTCACTCTGAGGCTGGGACCACTGGGACATGAAAGTTCTATCTGCCCCCATCAGCAAAGTGGGGGCTGCCATTTCCATCCCTCTAGGAACACCAAGGATGGGATGAAGCACAAGGTGGCTAGGAGAGGAAGGTTCTAGGCAGAAAACAGGACACTGGCACTGGCCAAGTTGGCAGCGCCCTTGGCTTCTAGAACCCCTGGTTGGGGGTGAGCTCAGACCACCTAACCTATGTAGGAGTCATAAGTGTCTCAGCAAGCTGGCTGGGGTCCTTCAGCCACCCACCCCTAACACTGCCCAGGGCGAACCACAAGGAGGGCAAGAGACAACGACAAGAGAGAATCCCCATACAGTAGAGCAAGTCCCCAGGACACCCCAATTCTGCTCACCTTGTTGGAAGGTTCTAGCTTCAGGGCAGCCCTCAGGATGGGGATGGCCTCACTGTACTCGCCTTGCTGGGCCAGTACCTATGGGAGAAAGTTAAGTGGCATCACTCTGGACCCACATTGGGCCATGCTTTCACAAAACCCCTGCCAGGCTCTTGGCCACCCTGACAAGTTCCAAATCTATCTTCAATAGCTCCAGAGGTCCAGCCACCCCACAATGCTCTCCTGAGCCTTCAAACTCCACGAGCACCCCACTGGATTCAGTGTTGTCCTCCCAACCTACTCTTTCCGAGTGCTTATCTCAGCCTGTGTAGGAGACCTCTGCACCCACCTCACCTCCTCCTTCCTCGCCACCTTGACTGGACATTCCAAAGCTCTGGCCACAGTGAATGATTCAGAGCTGGCATGTGACACAAGCCTGCCAATGAGATTCAGCCTGAAATATGCTGGTGCCACTGGGAGGCCAATTGCTAAGGGGGTAGGATGGAAGCCTGGAGATTTTACAGGGCAAGTGGGAGCATCTGGGTCACTCCTGAGAGAGAAGCCTGCCTAAGAAGGAAACCCACAGCAGACACAGCATTCCCACAATACTGCTAACACCTGGATCCAGCCCTGCCTGAAGCCAGAACCTGGGACTTGACAGTGCCACAAGCCAATCCCTTCTTTTGCTTGAATCTGTTTGAGTGGGTTTCTGTCGGCTTCAACCAGCAGATCCAAATATGTGTAAGCTACACAAGCAGACAGTCCCACAGCCCCAAAACAGAATATAAACCCCTGAAAAGTAGAGACTTGTCTGCCTCCCCATGTTTCTATGCAGAACTCTACACACAGCAAGTGCTTAAAAAATGTTAACTGGAGGGAGGTCCTGCTCAGGTCGCTTACAAATGCTTTAGGTGACCCAGCGCTTGCTTGGTTTATTGCTAAAATGTACTGAAAGTCTCTCCACTCCACCCCATCCAGGGTTGTTGGGAGAATAAACAGATACAGGCAAAGCTAATTAAGGTCAAGTCTATGCAGGCCAAAATCTCCTCTATGTTCCACCAGTACTACTGAGCCTGGTCCTCTTTTGCAGGGTTAGAGATTTAGCCGTGAGTGAAACAAACAAAATCCCCACCACCCAGTGGGAGAGATGGACAAGAGGCTTGACATCTCCATGTGATGACAGTGACAAGGGAATATAAAGATAGGGCAAGGGATCAGGGTGGGGGCAGCAGGGAGGGTTTTCCAAGGAGACATCAGAACGAAGACCTAAAGGTGGCAAGGAAGGAATCCACGGGGGAACCTGGGGTATAAATGTCTCAGGCAGAGGGCACAGTCTGTGCAAAGGCACTGGGGTGGGAGAGACCTGACCTGGGCAGCAACAGTAAGGAGGCTGAGCAAGATGGAGAGAAGCAGGAGGTAAGGTAAAAGGGGATGGCAGGAGGAAGATCAGATGGCTCAAAGCCCCAAGGGCTGCAATAAAGATTTGGCTTTTGTTCCCAGGGAGATGGATGCCTTGGTTATGTGCAAGGAGCAGTCACCATTGGGCCACAGAGCAGTGCAAGGAAACCTAAGGCTTTGGGGTTCACATCTGGCCTCCATCAATGAACTGTTGACTCGTCATACCTCTGAACCTCTGGGCCTGTTTCCCTACCTGTACCCTCAAGAGCCTGGCTGGCTGATGCCTGTGCCTTTTTCAAATCCTGGATTCATGACCAATCCCACTGCTCTGGGCTGGGAGTACCAGCCTGCCACTCATGCCTATGGCCCACCTGCCCATGGCCAAGGCCCACCTTGCCCTTGCGGAAAAGCGCCTTAATGTTGTCAGGCTGGTGTTCAAGCACAAGGCTGCAGGAGCGCAGCGCAGCCCGGTAGTGGTCCAGCTTCAGTTGGGAGGCTGCCAGATTGTTCAGACACTTCACCTTCAGCTGCAGAAGCTGCTCCTCCTCTTCAAATGTCATGTCCACTGTAAGGAGACAATGCTCAACCCTTGCAGCAGTTACCACGCCACCAGCCCCGTAATTGCCCACCCACTATGTGACCAGTGCTGAGGCCCACCCCTCTGCATATGGTAGAAAAGGAGATTGGGGAGGGGTATCTAATTGAGTGTCCCAGTCAATGGAGGAAGGGGGAGCTACGCCTTGGAAAACCTCAGGCCTCTCTGGCCTGTTTCCCCATCTCTAACATAGGTAAAGACCACACTGTCCTCAGGACACTTCTAAGGAGTCTACAAAACAAAACCTAAGTGAAGCAGAGGCTTAACCATGGGCATGTGGAGTGACGCCACCTGCTGTCACCACGCCCCCACATCTACCTGTATCCTGTAACAATCCCATTGATCTGGGATCTACCTCAGGCTAGAGTAGACCCTAGCTAAAGGTTAGGGACAGCTGAGCACCTATCCATATTCTGGAATATTCTAGAACAGGCATGTCCAACCTGCAATACAGGACAGCTCTGAATGAGGCCCAACAAAAATTTTTAAAACTCTTTTGAGATTTTTTTTTTTTCCTTTTTTATCTCATCAGCTATTGTTAGTGTTGGGTGTATTTAATGTGTGGCCTAAGAATTCTTCTTCCAACGTGGCCCAGGGAAGCCAAAAGGTTGGACACCGCTGTTCTAGAACATTCTGTGTCTCAGGCCTTCTGTGACTTGACATTTCTGGCACCAGCAGACACCTTTGCAGGAGAGGTAGGGGAATTTGACTGGGAGGTCACCTTTGGTGCTGGAGGTAATGGCCTTGATGGCGAGGTCATAAGAGTTGGCAGCCAGCACAAAGTCAGCCCGTTGGTAGTGGGCATTGCCACATTCCCGCTTCCGGTTAGCCAGAGCCACGCGCTCCTGCCCTGTGAGCATCTCCAAGTCAGGCCCATCCACAGCTGTCTTCAGAGTCACCTCCAGGCACAGTGCAGCATGAGGAGGGATGTACGGGATCCTGCTGGGGGATGGGGCAGGGGAAGCACTCAAACCTGGCAGCCATGAGGGCACCCCACATTAGACAGGCTCAGGAGCGGGAGAAAAAGAGCTCAAGTCCTAGAGCCGGCCCCACTGCCAACCTCTCTTCGGTAAAATGCAAGGAAAGTAACTCTTGCCACCCTTGAACTACGTGACTTGGAGAGTTACATACCTACCTCCTCCCTATCCCAACAGAGACCCCAGCTGGTGGCAGGTTCTCACCTGCCCTGGGGACCATAGCAGTACTTGGAGTCAGCAGTGACCATAGCCGTCTCCCCGACGTCCATGAGCGGAATGCTTAGATCCAGGGCCTGGGTGTGTGGGGTCATGAGGGTCAGGTGGGTCCAGGTGTAGTACCCCCACCTGGCCTACCCAGCCATCACCGCCTCTCCTGATCCCACCTTTGACCCACCCTGCCCCGCTCTCAACCTATGCAAACCTGAATGACGTCGCAGTCACCCAGGGTAAACACCAGCTCTGGCTCCTCCTGCACCCGTGTGCCGTTCTCTAGTGACGTCTGCAGCTGCACTGTGACCACCTGGCCCTTGGCCGGGCGGCTTGAGCCAGGTGGGCCTGGGATCAGTGTCTTCTTCCTCAACATCCCATTCCCTGCCAGGGACCAAAGACAAGAAAAGACTGTCACCAGGTTACTCAGATGGGCACCTGCTCCCTGAACCCCTTCCCTTCAAACCCACTCCCACCAGCTCCACCCATCCCAGGGGTGGCCCAGCACGACACAAGCTAAGCTTCAGATGGCCACTCTGCCACTTATTGGGCAGGTGACCCCACATCTCTGGGCCTCAGCATCTAAGACTTAGACTCTAAGTAGTCTGTAATATTCCACTGGTCTGGAATATACCCTAGTCTAAAGATTAGGGATAGGGAGGTATTTATTCTTATTCTGGAATGTTCTAGAATGTTCCAAATTTCTATGCTGTTCTCAAACTTGTACATGCCACTGCATCTAGCCTGAGAACCACTGATCTAGTGGACCCAGGGAACCATCTGTCTTGAGGTTTTAAGGCACTAATGGTGGCTGTGCTGGCAGGGTCACAACAAAGCACACTACCTCTCATGGGGACTCTGGGTAAATCACATCCTCTCTCAAGGCCTCAGTTTCCTTGTCTAAACCTAAATCCTGACCTCAGAATGCAGGTGGCTCTAAGTATAAACAGACAGAGCCAGCCTCCTGCTCAGACAAGGAGCAAGGCAGCTTCTAATATCAGTAGAGGAAAACTTCCCAGACTCTAGTATGGCCAAGGAGGCTATGGGACCCTAGGAAAGCACTGTCATCTCTCTGAACCTGTTTCCCCATCTGTAAAACAGGGGTATAAAAAAAAACCCAGAAAACAAAAAAACAAAAACAAAACAGGGATATAGTAGGAATTACAACATGCAGTTGTTGTGAGGATAAAGATGGTACACAGGCATAGCACAGAATCAGTGGGCAGTCAATACTGCCTGGTGCTATTCTTAGAATAATGTTTTTATCAGTACTGGAGGTGAAATTAGTTACTTCTATTTTATCAGCATCAGTATTATTTGATACTATTGCTAGATATTAGCACTAATAGCAATGTTTCTCTAGCTCCAGAGTTGCTGTGATGGACTTCAGAGTAGGAACATGTGTGTGGGGTTCTCCTACCGTTCTTCCTTTCCTGCAACACTTCCCTGAGCAATTAGAGCACTAACAAATATTGTGAACCAGACAGAGGGGTGGACAAATTGGGATGTTCCTCAGATTTATGTGCTCTCAGGACACACTTTCCAAGATACAGACACCTGTCAGACAAATGCTGAGAAAAGCAGTGGAAGTTGGAAGTTGGGAGCTGCTGGCACCTGGTGTGCTGGCTATGTAGCCCTGGAAAGGTGACTCAGCCTCCCTGAGCTACTCTGTGTGTGAGACAATGAAAAAGGTTCCTAGATATGAAATGTCTCAAGCAGTTACCTGTGGCCAGTGATCACTGTAGTTACTTCATGACAGAGATGGGGAAATGAGGCTCAGGAAAGAAAGCCTGGGCCAAGGTCACTCCTGAACTGGAGTTGTCCAGGTCCTGTGAGTCAACCCGAGCCACCCCTACTCCTTACCCAGGATGTCCAGCCACTCGTCCGGGGCTGGGGCAGGCTCGGGCTCGGGCTCCATGGCAGCCAGGAACTCTCGGGCCAGAGCCCCTGGCTGCTCGGTCTCCTCCAATAAGGGCTGTCCTACATCCTCTAGTGGTGGCAGCTCACTCAGGTCCTCCTCCTCCTCCTCTTCTTCCTCCTCACCCTCTGCATCTTCCACCCCATCCAGCACTTCGAAGTCCTCAAGCGGTGGGACCGCAACAGGCAGCGGGGTGGCAGGCTCGAGGCCTGAGGCAGAGGGCTCAGCACAGGATGCCATGCTGCTGGGGGGACGGGAACTGGCCCTGATGGGGGGAATGGATGGGAGTAAGAATCCCATCCAGGCCCTCAAATCCTCCTGTGTATCTGCCCTCCACACTGAGGATCACTTGCTATGTGATTCAGGGGCTCCAGGCTTCAGTGTCCTCATCTGTACAATGAGTAGAACAACCCTGGGTAGTCTAGAGGATTTAAGGACCCAACATCAAGCCTGGGGCATCAGATTCAAACAGGGTTAAGTTATTAGAGCTAATGATTACTTAATCTTTATAAACACCTCAGGATGTGGGATACATCCCCCATTTTGCAGAAAATTGAGGCCAGAGGGGCAAAGCCATTTGTCCAAGGTCACAGAGCAAGCCAACTGCAAGCAAAGGAATTGAACAGAGGGCTTTATATGATTAAATTCCCAGAAGTGCTAGATTTTACTTAAGGGGAAAGTCCCTGAGGTGTTGGGAGAGGCTATTTTTAGAGCTTAAGAGAAAAAGAATTGAATTTTTAATCAAGGATCCCCACCTCCAGCTGTCCCTTGTCCTAAGAGCCCCTTGCTAACTCCCCACCATCCAGAGACCCCAAGCAGTTTCCTGCTATACTCTGGACCTAAACTACCTCCACCCCACACCAGAAACCTTGGCCCAAACCCTTCCTTGGGAGCTCTTCATCCTTTCTTCAGTCCTCCTGACAACTCTACCAAAGTAGCTTCTTTACAAGAGTGCTGAATATCCCCACCGCATTCTACAGCCTCTTCCTTGGGCCATCAAGGACTGCCCTCACCTTCCACCCCAAGCTGGGAGGTGGTGGTGGAGGGGACACAGAGCCGTCATTCTAACATGCAGCATCCCCTATCCCCTCCCTAACCCTCACTTGCCTGTTCCTTCCGGGATCTGGCCCCCAGCTGAGACCTACCTAGCCCCCACCCCCATAATCCCCTGCGCCCGCACAAATCGCCCTCGCCCTCCCCCTCCCCCAATCACCGCCCCCAGTCTGAGCCAGCTGCCCCCACGGTCGCTCTGTCACTCGGTAAACACCCCGATGTCGGAGGCCCCCCTTTCGATTCCGTAACACCCTACGTCCTACAAGCGCCCTGGGCCTGGCCCTCCGTCAATCCCACGACCCAGGCCCTAAAAGTCCGATGCCTGTTTGACACCACCGTCTGGGGCCCGACCCCCGCACCCTCGAGCGCCCCCAGCCCTGCAGGTCTCTGCTAGCAACATTGCCCCAGCTCCCCTCCGCTCCCCACGGCCCCAGCCCCCGCCGCCTCCGCCCGGCCGCGCCCCCTCACGCACTCCGACCCCCCGTGCCCCCCGGCTCGCCTCCCCGCGGCCCTTCGCCCCGCCCATCGGTCGCAGCCCCGCTGCGCCGGCCCCTGAACCGGCCCAGGCTCAAGCAGCGATCCCAGCCGGCGAAATCCCGCCGGCGCCCCGAGACACGTGCCTCCGGCTCCGGGACCCCCGCCTGGGGTCCTGCGCCCCCCTCCCCGCCCCCAGCCGCGGTCGTCGCGCCTAAGGAACCAGGCTCGGGAGCCTGGCCCCGCCTCTACCATGCCCATTGGCCGCCGCCGCCGTGACTGCAGCGCTCATTGCCCCATGCGCACATCCGTCTCCGGTGCAAGCACCGCCTCCTTCCTGCTCGCATCCTAGGGGCGTTCTTAAAGGGGCAGAGGCGGAGGCGGGGGCGGGGGCGGGGGCTCCGGACCCGTCTGTTGGCGGCTCATCGGCCGCGCAGCCTGGTACGACTCACCACTGCCGTCGTAGTTTTTTCCTGTTTTTCTGCGAAAAGGGGATGAACACTTCAGTCGACGCACTCTCACCTTGGGAGCTGTTGGGAGGACAGCACTAAATGGTATTTCCTTAAGGAGCTCAGGCCTGACAAGGCAGCTCTGGGGATGCTGGAGAACCCACCCTGAAGCCCTAGTAACGGATGAGGATCCGAGGCGCCCAAGGGCACACAGAACCCCTGCTCCTCCGCGTAGTCTGTCTAATCCCCGGAAGGTTGCCTGGTGCATACAGGAGGAGCTCAATAATGGTTGGGTGAGCGACTGAACGAACAGGGCCGCTGATGGTACTTCCTCCTCCCTGCACCTTATGCCAGAGGGTGATAAGGTGCCCATGGCCCCTGGAGAAAGTGGCTGTCAGAATTATATGGGTTTTACTGTTCTTGATTTGAAAGCGGGGCCAGGGACACTTACTCTTCCCTCACTCTATTTTTTTTTCTTCCCATCAGTTACCCACTTCCAGAATGATCTTGTTTGTTCTTTTGCTTCTGCCCCCTTTTCCCAACTCTGCGCCTTCCTCCACTTCATAATTGATTGATTTCTATCTGTGCCATCATTTGTCTTACCTCTGCCCACTAGACTGGAAGAACCTCAGAGTCTTAGAAAGGTCTGTTGTTTCTCATTGTTTTAGCTCTGAAGCCTGCACAGTACTTGGCAGAGAAGCGGGTAGGGGAGGGGGGCTTGGGGAAATCATTGTGGAAGGAAGGAAGCAGGCTTGCCAGCCAGAAGAGATGGAAAGGCAGTGGGGATATGTGAAAAACTGCTTGGGAAGAATATAGGGGAAGCCTCGGATGGCTCAGCAGGTTAAGCCCTCGCTTTGCAGCCCTGGGGACTAAGGATCGAATCCTGGCCCTGGCTCTTGTGGACCCATATGCTAAACTGGGGGCGTGCCTCCCCCCCCCAGCCCAGTTCCCATGCGGCCCCTGCTCCCACCTGTGTGGAACAAAACCATGTAGAAAACTGATGACGTACAACTAAGGAGATTGCTTTGGGCCCTCCCCCTTCTCTCTGTCTCTCTTGGTCTCTGTTTCTCTCTGTCTCTGTCAAAAACAATAAAATCTTTAAAAAAAAGAAGAATATAAAACCCTGGGCCAGTCTCAGTTCTAAGGGACTTGGATTGTTACCTGTCCATCTCTGAACCTAGTGTTTTGTCTGAACTTCCATCTGCACAGAGGAGTCACCCATCCAGGTGCCCCATCACAGTAGAGAACTATAGCAAATGATACTAATACATAAACAATTAAAATACATATAAACTAATGACATCAATAATTATAACAATAATAATGGCTGGGGCTCAGATGCTCAGATATCACAGGTATAGGCAAATATTCTACATGTATTTAATCCTCCCATCAGCCTTATGAGACAAATACTGTTTGGAATCCACATCATTGGCTAGCATTACAATCGTCGTACCTTCCTGGTGAATGGAACTTGTGTTGTGACATACCCCTCTTTATCTCCAAGCTTCTTGCCTTGGAGTGGACTTTGATATTAAGATTGCATACCTGTTCTCTTGATTTGTGTTTTAAAGGCTCCATCCTTTTACACCTCTTATCTTCCACCTTTCTGTATCCTTGTGTGGTATGGTACACTCGACTCTTGTAAGGAGTACAGAACCAGGTTTTGTTTTTTCATTCAGGCTGTCCATCTTTAATTGGGGCATTTGGTCTTTTTACATTTAATGTAATTACAGACATATTTGGACTTAAATCTGCCTTCTCATGTTTTTTTCTCTGTCATACCTTCTCTATGCTCCTTTTCTCTCTCTTGCTTTAGGATTGGATGCATGCATTTTGGTAAGACTCTTATTCTCATGAAGGGTACAATGGGTATGGTCTCTTCCCCCATTGAGCTTCTTGTCCAACCAGGGAGCTGGATACTGCACAAACAATAATGCAGATAAATATCTAATTGCAGCTATGGTGAGTGCTATGTAAGAAATAAAATTCCAAAAAGTGGTAGAGAAAGGCTTCCAGTCCCAAGACTTAGGCTTCCCCTACCACCAATGTCCCTATCACTGAGGCAACTGAGCATTCCCATCATTTCCCACTATCTCCCTCAAACACACAAAAGAGGAAAATATTTTTGTCTCCACTCCACTGTGCACAAAACATTTGGGGCCAGCCAAGTCCCTTTTTGGCTTCAGTGTGCAGCCCCCACCCCTTCCAGGACCCTTGTAAATGTTTCCTGGCCTCTAACAGAACCCAAGGGACCCATTGAAAAGCTTGATTTCTCCAGCCTGGGCTTCTGCTACAGCCTACAGACAGAGTCAACATGGTTCCATTTTTCCCAGCAGCCCCCACCCAGCCTCCTCTCAGCACTGGCTGCTTGCTACCTGGCTCACTGAGCTCCACAATTCTTAAAATGATCAAGTCCAGGCTATGTGCTTTCCCGCCATTATGTCTTTGCTCCTATAATTCTGTCAGCCCTGAATGAAAGTCAGCACCTAGAAAACTCCTAATCCTGCCTCAAAACCCTATCTGATATATTTGTTTCCTTGCCCCTAAAGTTCTCATACTCCCCCTCTTCAGGTTCCTCCAGCTTTGAGTCTCCTCCCTCTAGCCCTACGCTGTTCCACTCACAGTAGGGAGTGTCTGAATCAGATTCTGTCCCCCATTGTTCTCCAGGGCTAGGCAGGGATTAAGTACTCTCTGGATTCCCAGAATATGGACCACATCCAGAGGAGGTAGCAGAGGTTACTAAACAATTTTTAAAACAGTTGAAATAAATATGTAAGAATCCTGGTCCGCATTAACTTTTCAGTGAACTAAGGCAGCAGTGTGCAGGTAACAATAGTTTACCGAGGGCTTACAGAAGGCCAAGCCAAGCCTTGTTGTAAGGAACCAACCTACATGATTTCATAAACTTAAGCCACTTGCCAAAGCCATCCAAACTAGAATGTCACAGACCTGGGATTAAATATATCCAATTCTAGGGCTCCTAAAGAGTTCCATTTGCCTAATGGCATGGCATGTGTATCTCTCAAAACCTTAAGTGGCCTGGTAAACAAGATACCTGGGTCTGGGTCGACCACAGGCCTCTCGAGCATGTTGTATGACCTTGGGGGTTTGCCTGCTGCTCCGTACCTCAGTCTTACCATCTAGAAAATGGGATGTCTTTTAGACTTGTGCATCCCCTTCCGGCCTACCTTGGAACTCAGGCTTTGGAAATTACGCTGGGCCTACTTGATTGGCTACGCGTTGTGACGCATAAGCGAAGCGTCGAAGCTCAGTCTTTTCTTACGGTGCCTCCACTCTCTCAAGTCTGCCCCGGCACGTCGCCGTCGTGCGCGCTCGTACGCATGGTGCGTGGTGACGTCACGGAGACGCGGACGCCATCCCGGAAGCTCGAGCAAGGCCGCCAGATGTGCAGGTGCCGCTGCCACCAACGCCGGGGCTGAGTTCGGGGTGGGGGTGGGGGTGGGGCTGGGGCTGCCGGGGCCGCTGGGGATCAGGGCCGGGTCGAGCGCGGTCCCAGATCTGTCA